>OX453269.1:8839285-8986788 GCA_949709985.1 Luffia ferchaultella
ATTTTAGAGATGGCCGTAATATGGTTCATCATCATCATCATCAGCCCATTTTTACCCCACGCAGGGGCTTAGGCCTCCCCCAGGGTGAGGAGGGGGGCTTGGAGCTTAAGTCCACCACGCTGCTCCACTGCGGGTTGGGAACTGTAACGACCGCCATCTATTGACAGCGTCCGGGACCGACTGCTTAGCGTGCCCTCCGAAGCGCGGTGTCAGTGATATTGTGTACTTAAGTCAGAAAAACTCATTGGTACACGCCCGGATTCGAACCATGGCCCTATGGGGCCTTATAAATTTGAGACAGGTTCGTTGCGCTCTGGGCTATCACGATACTGGTTATTCATATGTAATATGTTAGTAATATGGTTAGTTTTCATAAACGCAAGTTCAGGTCATGAAAAATGCTTATTATATATGTGAAATTAGTATGTAATTTAAAGTATTAGTTTTAAGTTGCATGTATTGAGATCTCTCAACTAGTAACATTTTATTTTATAATGGTAACGGACGCCGCAAAAAAGGCTCATATTACTCAACTTTAAGTCGTATAGTGGTTGTGTTAAAGTTGTCTTTATAACTAGTTAGATAGTCATCCCTTAAAGGTTAACTTGCGTGATTTTTATTTCATAATTTTTTAGCCTTATAAAATACCTTTAATGGATTTGTTGAAATTAATAATATCGTTACACGATCCCTATAATAATAATAATAATACATGGGACATCCTAAACAGCGCCATCTAATCCCAAAGTAAGCAAGTATTATGCTTGTATTAAGGGTTACTAGACAACTAATATACATACTTAATTTTTTTTTTAAAATAATATATACATAAGTAAATATTTTACACCCATACCCGGAACGAAATAAACATGTTCATGGACACAAATATTTGTCCCGGGCGGGAATCAAACCCACGACCCTCGGCTCCGCAGTTAAGGTCTCTGACCACTCGGCCAAACAGTCAGTCAGCTACAACTAACCTATGCAACTAAAAATTCAAATAATCCTTGATCATACAACAGTTTCCTTAATTGAGTGTACTTACACTAACCGTGTGCACGCACACATTCAAAGGATGCTTCTTCGAACGGTATATTGAATAAAACCTTTTTTGAAATCGATTCACAAATAAATAAACCCTGAATTCAGTATTAGCGTGTTCAAAGAATTTCACTAACACAAATTACCGCGACGTAATTATGAGACCAATAAAATCGATTACATACGCCAATTGAATCGTATATAGGTAAACAAGAATTCGATACGCAAATCGATTATAAAGTTTACACAGATACGATATATTAGTGAAGTTACAGCTGACGGCAATATGAGCGCCGTGTAAATATAGAAAGATGGAAATATTATTTTTGGTTAGTAATAATTTGAAAACAATACAAAATATAGGAACAGTAGGTACCTATATTGTCGTGATAGCCCAAAGCGCAACGAACCTGTCTCAAATTTATAAGGGCCCATAGGGCCATGGTTCGAATCCGGGCGTGTACAAATGAGTTTTTCTCTGACTCCGTGCCTCGGTGAGCACGTTAAGCAGTCGGTCCCGGACGCTGTCAATAGATGGAGCTCGTTACAATCCCCAACCCGCAGTGGAGCAGCGTGGTGGATTTAAGTTCCAAGCCCCCCTCCTCATCCTGGGGGAGGCCTAAGCCCCTACAGTGGAGTAAAAATGGTCTAATTAAGTGAAGAAGTGAAGGTACCTATGGTACCTACGTCCTCTTTAACGAATAATTAAATTATTAAATTAAACTGCCGTACTAACCCAATGGCCGAGTAATTGGAGACCGTAACTGCGGATTTAAAGGCAGTGAGTTCGATTCTCGTTCGAGACAAATATTTTTGTGCATAAATATGTCTATTTGTTTCGTGTCTGGGTACAAAATATCTATATACTTATGCATGTTATAAATAATATTTAAGTATGTATGTCAGTTGTCTAGTAATCATGATACAAGTATAATAATTGTTTACTTTGGGACTAGATGGCGCTGTGTAGGATGTTCCTTGTATTATTATTATTAAATAATGGTTGTAAAATATTGTTGATAAACAACAAATTATAGTATATGACAGATAAATTCAGTTAATTTCTCAAACAAACCTCCAATTTCACTATTTTCAATGAAATTTAACATGTCAAACGACAAAATCTAGTATTTATACACTATAACAGCATGGATGTTCATAAAGATACCGCGTTGTGACAAAAAAAAAATGTGAACAAAAAATATACGGAATTTTACAAGATGGCGCATGTGAGGTTGACCTGTTTTCTGGCGTCATCTTGTAAAACTCCGCCAATAATTTGTTTTTTATTCGTTTCGTATTTGGGCTGCTAATTGTTCTAATTAATGCCCTTTCAATAAATAAAATAATAAAAATAATAACAAAAAATATACACACAGACCAAATATACCACATTTGATGTTTTGAAATATTCGCACAGACCAGTCAATCTATAGACCACGCTTTAATAAACGTCAGTATGAAAACGAAATCGCCAAAAAGTGGCGGGGTGCGGGGAGAAGTCGGCTAGTTTTCATTGGCTCGTTCAAAATTGACAATGTTTTCATTGGCTCGTTCAAAATTGACAATTTAATGGCTTCCGACGTGCTTCCAACTGACCGCTCACAAGAGACGTAGTTATGTAGTGTCACTACCATAGCCTTGGTGAATGCTACTCCCTGTCAAAGCGTGGTCTATAGGTTGCACATAGGTTGACTGGTCTGTGAATATTCGCTATGAAATAGATTTTTGTGTGACTCACATGTAGAATTCGTACTGGAATAGAAAATATTCTGATATTAATATAATATTATATGGTCTCTATTGATTCACCATATTGAAAATACTAAAACTTTTTCTACCCTGTGACTTCAATGTTGTTACAAATGTTCTAAGTATTGACGGCCATTGTGGTCGACATATTTCAATAACGTCTTCAACGTAGTTTTCAACGTAAGGTAATTTTTGTTTTGTATTTATTTGTTTGCCAATGCCTTAAGCATGCAAGGACGTCGTATTAAAAGGATAATGCGTGTTGCACCATATGCAATTTGTCCCAAGTTATTTTTACGTGGCTATCTATGTCTTACGTCAAAGCGAAGTGAAAGGCAAAGTGTCGTTTCTGAAAAATTCGTCTTATTTGAAAATTATTAGTTAAATATTAAATTTTTAAGAAAGCGGCGTTTTTTAGTTATCGTATATTAAAACATATACATGTTACATTATCTTTATATGTGACACGGTTGAATTTGAATGTTTTTATTTGAAATAACATGTTTTTTACAAAGTAAAACATGTTGTAAGACTGTTCTAGTAATAGCGCAAAGTACCTATCTATTGAATTAAGATCTGTCCTAACACATCCTATAGGTTCACAATGACACCGTGAAATAAATATCATCAGTCGTTGCCTCTACCAGGGCGTCAGACTACTTACCACAGGGCTGTCTCATACTATGACGTCGAGCTCGTAATCGCCACTCAAGAACCTTCTTCCCCCAGCAGTTAGCGCTTCAGGTTTCCTAATTATGTAACTATGTTGGTCAATCTAGTCCTGCGGACCGCTTCGTTACGTAGAGAGAGGCTTAAGATTCTGTGTGATCAGCAAAACGCACTGTAAATTCTTTACACAATTATTTTGCTTCTCAGCCGTTTACCGTTCATAGTTCACTTCGATATTTGTCAAGTTGCCTTTTTATTTCTTTTCTTCATTTATCACTTTATTTCATTGTTTTCACTCATTCAAATTTGACTTATGCGACATGCCGCTTGTCAGTTGCATCGCCTTATTACATTCGAAGGTTTTCAGACAACACCAAAAAATTAAATCTGTCGTTTGTTTTTCACCAAACTTTCTGAAACATAAATAATAATACCTAGGACATCTCACACACAATCGTCTTATCCCAAACTGAAGAGAGCCTGCACTATGGGTCTAAACAACACGAAACAAATGAACATGTTCATGCACACAAATATTCGTCCCGAGCGGAAATCGAACCCGCTATCTTTAATTCTGCAGTTAGAGTATCTGCTCAATCGACTAATCAGTAGGTCTAATCATGGAGATTGTTAATAATCAAAGACGATAACGTCCAAGTTAAAATACAATACAAGCAGACACAAATCGATTATGTAAACGATAAATAATTACTAATAATTTACGATACAAACGTTAATTATCAATCCCAAAACAAATACATTAAATCATTTTAAATTGTAATTAAAATTTACGGGAACACGTGATTCGCGGCTGAATAAATCGACAGCGAAAAAAATGAAATAAATCGATTTGGTCGCACACAATGGAGAACTCGCGAGCACAAAATGACACATGTCGAAAATTCAACATTGTATTGTAACCGAATTGAATTATTGCCCTATCAATTCATAGATATTGTTATTATCAACGATTGGTTATGTGCTAACAGTTGTACAAACCGATGATCATGTTTAATAATGTTGGATACCTAAACAAATTACGCATAATACATTATAAATATTCGTCGCGTTACAATGTGTTCCAAAGTAAGCAAGTATTATGCTTGTATTACGGGGTACTAGACAACTGATATAGGTACTTAAATATTCTTTATATTATATAGATACTTTTATACAGAATAAATAGACGTGGTAATGCACACAAATATTTGTGCCGAAAGGGAATCGAACACTCGGGCATTTGGGTTAAATCATATTAGATCATGGAGGTATCAAAGTTGTTTTCGCGCTTCGCCACTTATGAAACAAGCCTTTGATTAAATAATGTCTAGATGGATTTTCGCAAAACACTTCAACGAAAAATTAAATATTAATTTGTATTCTAAGCTAACTTATTAAATGGACATAGTTAAGCAGAAAACGTCCAACCCACAAAAAGTCAAAATTGAGATTACCTACTTCACTAACGGATTCCTAAAACATACATACATCTTTCGCAGAATACAGCCAACGTACAATGTAAAAAAAAATAAGGAAATAAACGATTTTTACTAACCCACACTTTACGAAATCGGCAGTTTTTGAGTTCTAAAACCATCCAAGTGGTTTGAATATTTTCGGCAAAACTTATTTATTGATCCCTTTGTAAATCATTAAAACGGCTAAACACACTCAAGTGGGTTGGTTGCATTTTAAAAATAAAAATAATGTATTTAATTTTGTGGTGTGCAATATATCCAAGTGGGTTGGAGGTTTTCAACATTTTTGTCTATATATATAGTCAAAAAAGGATCTCTTTTTTTTCTAAAAGCACCCAAGCTTCATTTTAAAAATTGTCCATGGCTGTATTTTTTATATTTGAAATTCTTAAAATTAATAAGTGAATGAAGATTGTAACTATCACACGAAGAAGTTTACTCTTTTTTCAGAGTTTTTAATTGTATTAATTTATTAATAAACAAAAAACATCCAACCCAATGTGTTATTTGTTTTCCAAAACAGACTATTTTAAATCAGTCATGTTTCATTAAGCAAAAAAGTTCCAACTCACATAATATCTTTGTTCAAATTTATTGTGCTTATACTTAATTTAACTGAAATTATCCAACCAACAATTTTTGGAAATTACTATTTTAAAATGAAAATTAGAATAATATTTGCTTTGAAGAGTTATAAAGCAATGGCGATTGAATAGATTTTGAATATTTTTGTTGATGTAACTTCAATTTTCTCCAAAGGGCACAATAAAATAACTCATATTTTAATGATTGCCAGAAATTAGCTTTTGTTGGTTGGGTGTTTTCTACTTAACTATGTCCAATATAGGTCAATATATTATACTGAATAATAGACACTGAAAATACAATCAGAATCACTTTGTAAATAATCCGTAAGTATACCTAATTGCTAATAAAAGTTTAGCCGTGTGGTGCCGGCAAAAAATAGTACCCGCTCGGGTGCCGTAAAAACAAGAGATAAACCAAAAGTGGGCAGCAGGGCTTTCTGTGTAATAACATCCAACTGCGCTCGTCAACCCGCCTGCCAAGCGTGGCTAGTATTGGCAAGTTTGGCAACCCCCTCCCCCGTGAGTAACACTACCAAAACTAGGCCTCTTAGGCCCCAGCGGCCCCGCTAGTTCTGGCTACGGTAAGGGCAGGGCTAAGTATGCGAGGAATCTCCGGCAGAAGAATCGCACGTCTACCACCCTCGAGCGTAGGACATCCAGCCAATATGTGGCCACCTTCTAAAGGCGGCCAGAGGACGCTGGATGCAGGCCGCTACCAGCAGGTCATATTGGGAATCATTGAGGGAAACCTATTTCCAGCAGTGGACTTCGTATAGCTGACACGATGATGATGATGAATAAAAACTTCGACAAGTATTTGATATTTTTATTAAACAGTCATGTTTAATGTTAATATGCATTAATCATCGTAATATATACAGAAACGCAGCCAAGTGTATCTAGTCGTTAATTAAGTCTTTGATATTCACCGCTCGTCTTAAAAAAAAAAAACATTATGCTAATTAACATACGTTTTAATTGATGACGAATAGCTACTTGCGGTAGAGAAGTTTTACTGAGTTCATAATTACTGGGAAATTAACAGCAATATCATGTTTGTCTGATTGTGTTAAGGTTCCCCTCTGATTTTATTGTACAATTATTTTCAGGTCGATTCTCAATAACCATTAAGATATTCGATATTTTTTAATGCGTTATCATACATCACCTATTTATCTAGTAAGTCTACGAAATTTCATTCAGATAACAAAATAATATAAATAAGTAAAAAATACATTGAAACGTACGTTTTTGGGTAAACATGAAACATCAGATTTTTCAATGTTTTCTTAGCAAACTGGTAATGAATGCAAATCACAGAAAAATCATACGTAGGGGGCATATAGTGTATTAATAAGTGGACGATACAAATTGTCTTAAAATGTATTTAATTAATACTGTAAAAAAAAATTTATTCCATGCTGAATAAACGCAAAAAAGTCGTGCACGAAATGTCGTCTACGCGTCGCAATTTAATGAGAATAACAAGAGGACCTAAAAAAATTGACAATTTGAGGTTAGAAAAATGATAATTCCTATATTTGATTTTTGTTTGTCTCTTTATAATAAAATTTCCAAAATTATCTAATGAACCTATGTACATGCTCGTTGCGTTCAATCGTGCTCGAGGGCTTGTTGAAAACGGACAACTTACAGGGACCCTTAATGTCCACTGCACTGTTATATTACTGATAACAAAATGTTTGTTGTTTGTTACGGTAGAATAAACTTGCAGATTAAATAAAAAATATAACAGTTTTTTTTTCACGCCGAGCTATATGGAACAAGCATAAAATAAATTTGTGGTCGAACGAGAGTCAAATTTATGGTCAAATTCGAATGTCATGACGTTTTATGACAGCTGTCTCGTTTTGTCACAAAAAAGATCTTGTTTTGTGGCACTCAAAAGAATGTTTTACTGACCGATTGGCCGAGTCTTAACTGCATGCAGGGCCAAGGGTGGCGGGTTCGATTCCTGCCGGAAAAATATTTGTGTGTATGAACATGTCTACTTGTTTCGTGTCTGGATGTAAAAGTATCTATATATGTATATTTATTATTAAAAATATTACTAATAAATAATACCGAGTTTTAAATTGTATTATTTTTGTTATTAAATATTTTTTTCATTTTCTTTTATCGATATAATCATAAAAAATATCGAGAACATTTTATCGATATCAGCACATCACTAGCTCTCACGGCTCATAAGTTCCGTGCATTCGGTTTCACAAAACCTTCGAGTACTTTATAAGGGCTTTGTCGAGTTGTACGGTTGTAACTAGATAGGGCACTATTCCGATATTGCGTTTGATTATTCGTGTCACAGAGATTGAACGCATATTATTGGGCAAGGTGCAGACAAAGACTCTAGATTTCTTTTTGGTACAAAACATCAAGGGGACCTCACTCATCCACATTTCGCTCTTCTAATTGGGGGGATTATAGGTGACGGGTGGCGAGCCTCGTCACCGCAGTCTGGCGTACGGCTCCTTCGTTCCCGACGATTTATAAAAAAAACCTGGTCAAATACGAGCCGGACTCGCGCACTCCAACACTTGATATTAGTTTAATGTATTTACAGAAAAAAATGTAGATTTGTATTAGTAAAAGAATATTTTTTACGTCTTAGAACTACAAATTAATGAATTGCGGAGTTTTTTTCTTCTTTACTTGGGCTGTGAGAACTTGCTACTTGCCGAATCCCATCATTCTAGGTCAATGGGAAGCATCATATAGGTATTGATTTATTTGAAGTGTCAAATGCAAAATAAATGGCCGTATTTTGTGATAATTTTCATTCTTAATTGTTTCGATTCCTACCAATTTAGCTATTCTGTACATATATATCTATGGCCCAGGGTCTTCCTAACTGTACTCTAAAATATGTTTTCCGCCCAACCATCTCTAAGATAATTCGTGGTCAAAGAACAACCCTCCTAGCTGTTATATATATATAATTAATTTGTACATGTATACATATGTATATGTATACCTATATATATAACTGTATTAAAACGTATTGATACATTGTTTCTGTGTACCAAAATTTGTCAAAATCGGTTAAACGTTTGGTGAGTTAAAAAAGACATAAAAACAAACAGACAGACAAATTGTGACAGTACGCCATAAAACAGACAATTGTCACAAAATTAACTAAAACATCATATTTACAGACAAAGAATTTGCCTACAAATTTAATAATTTTGTGCAAATATTTTTTTTATATATACAAACGCCCTCTGTTGGCACGAAAAGTTAATCAAGCGAAACGACTAATATAATCAATGGAACAACGTATTAACCAGAATCGATTGACTAACGCCCTCACTGGATGTTAACACCTTATATCGATAATTAGTCGATAATAGTGTTGCCCGCTCCAGTCGATTAGCGGGTACTATGTTTATCGATAATTACGATTCAACGACTGGGCTCATTGTATTCTATGCCTTTCAATTAACATCTACTTTATTATGATGCATACCGAAAGGTGCATACATTATAATACGCCTTTATTTTTTCCGTTACTTATGCTTTTGATGACTTTACGGTAGTAATTTTTAACGCATTTTTTTTACACTTCAACTTCAAAAAGTAAATGTCACTTTTTATGTACCACAATTAGCATCATCAGCATCATCAGCCCGTGTCTATCCACTGCAGGATATAGGCCTCTCCCAAGGCTCGCCACCACACACGGTCCTCCGCCTTTCGCATCCAACTACCCTCGGTATGGTGCTTCAGGTCATTGGTCCACCTGGCCGGGGGGCGTCCAACGCTTCGCTTCCCGGTACGTGGCCTCCATTCGAGAACTCGTCTACCCCATCGGTTATCAGTTCTACGGCAAATGTGACCGGCCCATTGCCACTTCAGCTTGCTGATCGCTGTCGACAACTTTAGTTCTTTGACGGATTTCAGTGTTTCTAATTTTATCCATCAAAGAAACACCGAGCATAGCCCGCTCCATAGCACGCTGAATTAGCATAGAGGTAGCAAACTCCCCGCGGTGTAGAGGGCGAGCGCGTTTCGCTTGTCTATGGCAACCATAGAGATAATAGAACCATAAACATAATAAGTGTATAGCATGCCACAGAATTATTATAAAATTACAGATGCTTCTTACACCTAATATAACATCCTGTGACACCCCGTTGGGGCATGACAATCCTGTAACAGGAGCTATTCTAACTTTTCCAATTTAAAACAGAGTATTCGATTACAATTTACACTGATGTAAATAAATGGCAACCTATGTAAAAAATATTACCAAATTAAATGAAATTAAATTTTATTATATAATCTATACAATGATATTTAGGTACATTATTTATAAAATATTCTTTATTCATTTTTACCATCAAAAAATTTATTAATTGTGTAGTAACCTTTGCTAATCAGGAACTTTTTTAAATAACTTATAAATAACTTTGTACAATTTATTGAGTAGTTTTTATGAATTGTGTAGGCAAGCCAGTCCGAAATGCGGGCCTCAACAGAAAGAGACAAAGTATAAGAGTACCTTGATTTATACTACGGTACAGTTATTTTCTATCCTTTTTTCTCCTATGCATGATGCATGCCCAACTATTACATACAGGGTTTTATGGAGTTTGCTTCTTGGAGCAAGCGTCATACTCCACACAAAAAGTTGTTCTGGCCGCGGGGGCACACGCAATGCGAACCTCTGATTTCGAGACATTTGGTATCATAAAGTTATGATTATGAACACTTTAGTTGTCTATCGTCCGGTCATTACTCATCAATCAATCAATCAATCAAAATATCTTTATTTCGTAGTTATGTAACATAATTTTGAAATACGTCATAAGAGTGAATTTTATTACTTTGTGGAAGAAGGTGACCACAAAGGCGCATTCAAAAATGCTGGTTCCTCTCAGAAGAATGCGCAAGAAACTGAGGGACGCTCTTTTCAACAAAAGTATTTAAAAATTTTTAACAATAAGTGCTTAAAGAATAATATTATTGAAACAAACTGATAGGTGAGCGGCTTACACCCATGGATTTTTATCATCTAAGTAGTCTGATACTTTGTAATAAGCTTTTGCATAAAGCTTTCGTTTTAGTGTAGTTTTAAACTTATTAAGGAGTAGATCTTGAATGTCAGCTGGGATCTTATTGTAAAAGCGTATACATTGCCCTTTAAAAGATTTCGTAATTTTATTGAGGCGGCTGACATGATTAGCAAGTTTATCTTTGTTTCTTGTATTAACATTATGCCGATCACTATTTTTTTTAAATAATGTAATATTTTTTTTTACGTACATAATGTTTTCAAATATATATTGAGATGGCAATGTAATTATATTAATTTCCTTAAACTTTTCTCTAAGTGATACTTTAGGTCCCAGTTTATAAATTGCTCGAACAGCTCGCTTCTGCAACACGAAGATTGTATTAACACTAGCAGCGTGTCACTAGTAGCATCCGATCACTAGTGTCAATTCGTGCACAAAAACATAGTATTTAAAAACATAATCTTGGATCATAATAGTAGTTACTACAGCGGCCGGCAACAGACACATTGATGGATCAATGGCTGGTAGCGGCCAAGGGTTGTTTAATACTTTTCTAAAATAATGCGCGGAAATCGAACCTATGTAATAGGTACTTATGCGGAACTTTTACGTTTGAATGATACCTGGGACATCCCACACAGCGCCATCTAGTCCCAAAGTAAGCAAGTATAATGCTTGTATTATGGGGTACTAGACAACTGGTAAATATTCTTAAATATTTTTTTTAATAATATATACATATATACTCGTTAACACCCAGAAACGGAACAAATACACAAGTTCATGCACACAAACATTTGTCCCGGGTGGTAATCGAACCCGCGACCCTTGGCTCCGCAGTTAGGGTCTCTAACCACTCGGCTAATAGGTCAGTCAAAGAGCGGTCACTCATTAGGTGAAGAGGTGAAAACTTTATTTTTATTATATTTGTATCCATCCGACTGTTTTTTTCAGCAAGTCAGGTTTACATAGGTACTGTTTTAAGTTTTCGTCATATTTCATTAAACTGTCATTTCACCATTGAATAGATGAACCAAAGCGTTGTCGGTTTAACTTTCTTGGCGAATTCGCCGAAATAAGCTAGATAACCGTTTTCGGATAAAGGTTTTTATTTTCTTTCATTCGTCCATTGTAGAACAAAATTTTCATAGATTTACAAGTATTTTTTTTTATTTTGGCGGCAACGAGTTTTCTTTTACAGCTCTTGCCGCATTTGGAATTTCAGGTGCAGTCAGTATTTTCATAACACTCACTTTCATTGGAACTCATTTTGTCAACAACAACAAAATTAAAAACGAACAATGATAAATTTTCACGCGCCAATGCGCTCGCTTTTTTATTAGTAAACAGCTTTTTATTTGTAAGCCAGTTCGAAATTTAAATAAAACCTCTTTGATAAGTTACCTCCTTGGTCGCCATGTTTCGGAGTAAACTTTGCAGGCTGCTCGCTTGTATCAGAAAACTATTAAATATCTTGAATTTTACAGCCTTATGTATTTTCTATTTTCTATTTCCATTTTCAAGTATTTTTGAGAACAATAATAAACACATGGTGACTTTCCAAAAATAATGCTTTTTCTGCAAATTACCAAAGTGCGTTCACGAACAGGCAGGCAATGGGACATTGAACAAAAGTTTGAGATTACCCTTTTGAGATAAGTGCTTGGTTAGACTGGTTTTTGTGTCATTTTGAGAAAAATTCTATGTAACTATACATTACAGAATCACATGAGTGTAAATGAAATATCAATATGTTACTATTTCTTCATATTTTGCTTTGAACATGGTTTAATAAAAAAAATGTAACATTGTACAGATGATATGAAATTTTTCTCAAATTGACCAAATACGTCAGTAGGTACACATGCGCCATACCGAAAAAAAAAACTAATATCCGTCCAAGCAGCTATCAATCAGTGGCATAGAATCATTTTAACTCTATACTCTCTATGGGATTGTAGATATGTCATCTTGTCAATCATCATTTTGAAACATCAATAACTGAAAATACCATATTTTTTAAATTAAAAGAAGGAAAATGTTTTTTATTTTCATTTTTAACTATATCTTTGATAGAGAACTTAATTTTATTTTAGAATAAATGGTTTTACCGATTTGAGTAGATACCAAATACCATCATAGTAAACAATTACCTAAACCACACCTAAAATTGGTTACACCGATAATGTAATAAATAATAATAATGTATACATCACAAGAACGTCTAGACCCCAAACTAAGCTTTAACTTGTGTTTTGGGTACCAAGCGAAGACACCACACACATATAACAACCAAGACCCGGTACCAGTATCGATATTCATCATATAAATACAGACCCGACTTGGGATTCGAACCCGGGACCTCCAGCTTCGTAGGCAGGTTCGCTACCCACTAGGCTAAGCAGTCGTCAAATTAGTATATCGATTCGAACATTCCGCTAATAGTTCTAACTTTCTAACTAGCACTCACGTTTCCATCCGCGTGTTTATATAGGTGATATATTGTGAAGTTTCGTTCGGTGCTATGTTTATGAATGTCCTATTGGAAATCAATGAGGGAGGCCTATGGCTTAATATGACTGAGATGATGAGGTCCATGGCTTATGTTTGTATCTTAAGTAAAAAATATGTAGGTATCTTGTCATATAATCTATATGTTGCAGCCAAAATTACTGACAAATTGGCTGAGTGGTTAGAGACCCTAACTGCGGAGCCCAGGGTCTCGGGTTAGATTCCCAACCGAGACAAATATATGTGCATGAACATATCTATTTGTTCCGTTTTAAATTTACTATATATGAATATATTATAAAAAATATTTATGTATGTAATATCAGTCGTCTGGTATCTACAATACAAGCTTTGCTTAGTTTAGGACTAGATGGCGCTGTGTGGGGTGTCCCAGGTATTATTATTTTTAATACGCATAACGCGTAATACGAAACTCTTAATTAATTTACAAAACAGCCAGCCAGCACTGTTTTGTAAATACATTTGCAGTGCGGCTAATTGACGTTCAGCCAGAACGTAATGCGCGTATTGGAAGTTAAAATTACATTTAAAATTTAAAATACAAGATGGTGATACTTTCGTAATATCACAAATTTATTTATTTATTTCAGATACAGAATGACCAGATCGCGTCAAACTTTATGGCGGATCCGAATACAAGCTTTATGCGTCCCGCTACACCTAAAACTGTTTATAGCGACGCGACTTGTGTCTACTTTCGGATCCGCCATAAAGTTTGATTATAACTGCACCAAGAACTGAACTTATTAATTTTTTAATAAATTATCATAGAGTGAATAAATTTGACAGCAGCGTTTGATTTTAATAGAGTTAGAAATGTCTCTTCACAGTATCGAAACTGTCAAACGCAATTTCGCGGGGTGAAGGCTGGCGCGCGGGGACCTCGCACACTGTAACCAGACTGAAACTCGCCATCTCGCCAAACGGGTACCAGCTAGCTAAAGTAGGAGTGGTTAGACGGTAAGCGCAAAATAGGGCTTCCAGTCGATTTGTACTTCTATGTAAATATTAAATGTTTGTTACCCACCTATTATACATAGACCTGCAGGATGATTCTGAAATAGCGCTATAAATAACACGGTGTGATTTTTACAACCACAAATAACAATAAATAGTTTTTTTAAACATTTTAAGGTAGTAACAGATTTAACCGTCACTTTTTAATTAACGAACGTTTTAAAATTCGAATCCTAGCAAAAATTAAAATAGACTTTTTGCTTTAAGTAGGTATATCGCTCGATAAGTGAATTTTAACATCGTTCGGATTCAACCTGCTGATGTGTTTCAAACCTTCTGCTAGCTGGTGGGTTACGTGTATCTATATATTTGACGACCGCTTAGCCTAGTGGGTAGCGACCCTGCCTACGAAGCTGGAGGTCCCGGGTTCGAATCCCAGGTCGGGTCAGTATTAATATGATGAATATTGATACTGGTACCGGGTCTTGGTTGTTATATATATAAAAAAAAAAAAAAAAAATATTTATATAAGTATATATTATAAAGAATATTTAAGTATGTATATCAGTTGTCTAGTAACCCATAACACAAGCATAATACTTGCTTACTTTGGGACTAGATGGCGCTGTGTGGGAAGTCCCATGTATTATTATTATTATTATTATTATATATGTAAGTACCATCTTCGAAGCCCAAGTACAATTAAAGAAATATGTCAGAAAATAAAATAAATTTATTTTAATTTTTCTAAGATTAACCTTTTTTTTTGTTTTATCCTTGCGGTGGGAATGCGGATTAAACTCTAAAGTTTACGCGCGCCTAGCGCGCGGGGTATGTGGGAGTTGTACCCACTAAGGAACCGCCTGAAGCAGAATAAGGACACGTGTCGTTAGCCCGAAAGCTCCAACGACTTCATCGAAGCGGCCAGGAAGCACACTAAGGTGTCACCGGCGCGAAGATGTCGAGAAACCCCTAAAAGTTACTCGATGCTAAATAAAAAAATAACCTATATTAATTCACCCCAATCGATGTATCATCAGATGCGTTTCGAGGTCAATAACCTAGTGTGATAGCCTGTGTGATGTGATTTATTTCGAGTTTACAAGGCCGTGCGGCCGTGGTTCGAATGCGGGCGTGTACCAATGAGTTTTTCTGACTTAAGTACATATGTATCATTGACTCCGTGCCTCGGAGAGCACGTTAAGCCGTCGGTCCTGGGTGCTATCAACAAATACCAGTCGTTAAAATCCAGCAACCCGCACTGGAACAGCGTGGTGAATTAAGCTCCAAGCCCTCTTACCTTGGGAGGAAGTCTGAGTCCCTGCAGTGGAACATAATGGGCTGGTAGAATGGAATGGAACTTTGTTTGGACCTTGAACCTTGAATGGAGCCTCGATATGACGCGGTTGCTTGCGATGAAAAGGAAAATTTGTACATTTAATAAAATCAATAAACAATAAGTTTTTCATCCGATCGAATGGGAAATGCCGTCAAATGTTTGTTCTCCCATTTAAATTTTATACGTATTAATCTGGCAGAAAGAAACCTTGTGTACGCTTCTTACTTAGAAGGTCGTGGTTCGACTCCTACGGCATATACCAATGAGTTTTTCTAACTTAAGTAAATAAGTATTATTGACTCCGTGCCTTGGAGAGCACGTTAAGCCGTCGCGTCGCCGTCGCGGTTGCCATTAGCGTGGTGGATTAAGCTCCAAGCACCCTCATCCCTAGGGGAGGCCTAAGCTCAACTTAGTATGTACTACTTTTGTACCACTACCATGGCCGCTATAACAACAACTAATAAAAATAAAATAAAATCAAAATTTAAAGGGAGTTCGAACTCAAAAATAGTATTTTTTATATTGTACGGTACGACGGAACCCTTCGTGTGCGAGTCAGGCTCACACTTGACTGGTTTTTTTTATATTTATTGCATTACATTTGATTTTGTTTCAGGAGATAGCGATAAATTCATACGTTTCGTGGAGTTTTCCATAGTTTATGGATGTGCCTCCGCGACGACGTTCCGCGAGCGATTTATATATGTCAATTTGACAGCCCGCCATCTTAGTTTAGCATTATGTGTAATATAATATAATATAATATAATATATATATATGTAACCATACGTGCAACTACTACTGTAATTACATTACAGAAGCTTACTGCACATCCTATTTATCCCTCTGATTGTATAATGTGTGGATAGAAAGTCGGCGTCAAACCTAAATAAAAATATCACCTAACTGTTCGGTTATAATTCACGCAAAAACAGACTGTTTGTTGTTTGACGGTTTGTAAGTAGTGGTCTATTTGACCTGTCATTTTAATTTAAATTGTATTGTAAAAGTCCACCTAGAGAATATAATCAAATATTTATCTTTGGATAAACAAAATATAACCAGATATATATTTCGAAACGAGCAGCGCCACTGACAGATGATTACGTCATCTGCCATTACTTCTTTTACTTCAAGTTACTACAAAGAGAACTAGAGGCGTCAAAGCACCACTGGTTGTATTATGTTTTTGCTCATTTTATAGTTACGTCATCACTACGTCATAATCGTTTCTGATATCTAAGTACCTACACCATTATTTCTTACAATTTCGCAGTTTATTGGTTTGCTTTCGCAACGTCGTCGCTCGGTGGCGAAAGCAATTTGTAAATGTCAATTTGACAGCCCGCCATCTTGGATGCGTACGTACCTACACTCGCCAAACTAGCTTATGATAATTACTGATATTATCCAGTTATTACTTGGCATCAATCGTAATTACTGTATTAATATCTGAATTTATGGTACAGTTTAGTAATTTATTGATTAATACATCTATTTAATGGTGAATAAATAATTGGCTAAAATTACCACGAAAATTACAGACAGTTCACTGAATTATTGTACGTTGTTAATATTATACTCACTCGCAATTAACTCTGTGGTAATTATCATTCTTTATTAAAAGTATTATTAATAAAGTTTGAAATAATAAATGCTGTTCTATTCTTTTTATATAAGTACATTGCGTAGGCATATAATATATACCTGAAATTTTTTGGCAATTATATATAATTTCCTTATATATATATTTAAATCAACCTTAAGGAAGCTACCGAAATTCCTATCCAAACCAGTGTTACCCTCATCCGTGGAAATTGTGAAATTTCAATTGTAACTTCTGGAACTTAGCCAATTAAGTGTCAGTCAAGCGTCCGTTCCATTAGATTCAGCTTTGAACTGTTGACATACCAAAAACTTACAGCGGCGCGGCTGCATCGCTCTTATAGAACAGTTATACCTACTGTCACAGACCAGTCAACCTATAGACCACGCTTTAATAAACGTTAGTACGAAAACGAAATCGCCAAAAAGTGGCGGGGTGCGGGGAGAGGTCGGCTAGTTTTCATTGGCTCGTTGGCGATTGGCGACTATTTTTGAATTGACAGTCGCCGGCGGAATGACACGAAAAGGGGGCAGGGCCGGCTTCTATGGTAGTGTCACTACCATAGCCTTGGTGAATGCTACTCCCTGTCAAAGCGTGGTCTATAGGTTGACTGGTCTGTGCCTACTGTAAAGCCTAAAAATTAGTAGGTAATCTACAAATCAAGTAGGTATAACTAGTTTAAATACATTTTAGGTTTTCCTACTCAAAAGGTAGGTACCATTCCACTCTATTACATCAACCCTTTTATACCTCACTGCAGAGGCTTAGACCTCCCCTCAAGATAATGGGGTTTGGAGCTTAAATCCCCCACGCTGCTCCAATGCGGGTTGGTGGATTGTAACGGCCGCCATCTATTGACAGCAACCGGGACAGACTCCTTAACGTGCTCTCCGAGGCACGGAATCAACGATAGTTAATGTATTTAAGTCAGAAAAAACTCATTGGTACACACACGGATTCGAACCACGGCCCACGGCCATATAGTCTTGAAACAGGTTCGCTGATTTTCGCAGGTTTCGGAGATTAGTTAGGACAAAGATACATACAGACAAAAAGTAACCTATGTCACTTCTGACAGCCTCATCTCTGTTTCATGTCTCCAAAGTTAATTAAAATTTGTTCAGCCGTTTTCTATATTACCCGAACCCGAACAAACAGACAGACAGACACTCCGACTTCGTATACAAATTGATATTATTATTAGTAATAATATCAATTATGACTATTTCATGAAGTATAAACTGAAAATGTTGCCATAAACAAGAAAAAACGATTTCTCGTTGTCTTACGAAAATAATTGAGTAGAAACTATTTCAATTTAAAAAATGTGAAATTAATTTACATGTAAATAAAGCAAGTATACTTAGCCTTACATATCCGAAGTCGATGGCCACCACCGACGCGCGACGATTCAGCGCCATTTCGATTCATTAAAACTCCATTTGAACACTGAAATTAATTAAATAGCTCTTTTAGTCGAATTGACACTTGACAGTTGAAATGGAATTAATTTTGATGGCAACACCGAACTGTTACTGTTAACGGTTATTGCTTATTCCGACTTGGTAGAGACCTTGGCATTTTCATTGGTCCGAATTGTGATTGTTAGAATCTATGTAATTGGAATATTTTCCGTTTTTAGAAATATCAAAATGTTAAAGAATAATTTTACGAATAATTGACGACCGCTTAGCCTAGTGGGTAGCGACCCTGTCTACGAAGCTGGAGGTCCCGGGTTCGAATCCCAGGTCGGGTCAGTATTTATATGTTGAATATTGATACTGGTACCGGGTCTTGGTTGCTATATGTATGTGGAGTCTTCGCTTGGTACCCAAAACACAAGCTAATGCTTAGTTTGGGGCCCAGACGTTGTTGTGTTGTATACGTTATTATTATTATATTATTAATTATTAATAAAGTCCCGTCTAGTCTTAATAGCGCTGAAGCGCATTTTCAGGGTAGCGTGCCATTTAAAGATAATTTAACTAGAGTAGACAAGCACCATAAAGCCCTGTATGTCAAGGTTGGGCATAGGAGAAAAAAAGATGGAAAATAATTAACTGTACCATAGTGGATAAGTGGAATAAAGTTCTAGGGGAAAAAACTGACCTTTCGATAGTTCAGGGCGGCGGATCGCTTGCTCCGAAACACCACTCAAATAGGACAACACTTCACATATATATTTTCACTTCTTTTAAAGATAGTTTATGTTTAATTTGCGGTTTGCGTAATTCATTCGTCCGAGCACGAGCGAGCAATTTTTCATAATGCCATCACTCGCCAACCACTTGTCAGTACGAGGGAAAGGGCAGGAGGTATAGGATGAAAGAGATGGATGTATGCGTGTAGATGTCAATAAATAAATATCAAAATCTAATATAGAGTCAAAAATTAAACCATATACTTACGTGAAATAATAAAAAATGTATGTAAAATGCACAAATAAATATCTGTCAATTAAAAAGTAAATTAACATTTTTAATTCGATCGATGAGTTGCAACGAACGATCGGTAAACGCGCTAACAACTGTCAGTTTTGACAGGCGGCCATTTTGTTAAGCGCTAACGTTTCTGTTATGTACCCGTAATTACTGGAACAATTAGTCAAACGGCCCGTTCCGCGTAACGAATTCCTTACAACTTGTCTTTAAGAAGATTAGGAAGGGTTTAAGCTAGAGTTAAGTATAGCTGTGTATATACGGATACGCACTTGAGCGGAGTTTTAAAACTAAACTAACAATCGATGTTTATATACAGACTAACAGCAGCTCGCGGCATCTCTTCGTGGCTTAAGGTATTATCTGCATTTCAACGATACATATACATTACTACGTATAGATCATAGATGTTCATAAGGATACCGTATTGTGACAACAAAAGTTTGAGCAAAAAATACACCACATAGACCAAATACTTATACCAGTTGATGTTTTGAAGAAATTTGAAATTTGAAGAATGTAAAATTCATCCCTCTTGCGGTGGAAGATGCTGGCTGTTGGGGGAGTGAAGCCAGACGTTTCGTCGCGGGCATCGGCCGTCGTCTGTGAGAAAGGGTATTCGATCCCCGTTCCGGTTCCTTCCTGGTGCAAAGAATTGCTATTGCAATTCAGCGCTACAATGCGATGAGCATCATGGGCACCTTTGGGGTGGGGGTGACGAAGGATGGATTCTTGGATTAGTTTCATTTGTTTACATATAGACAAAAGTTAACTTTCCTTTTACAATTTAAATACAAATTTTCACAAGTTCTGTAAATGGGGCTATATTTTTATTTTGAAAAATCTTTAAAAATATATATATTAAAAATTACATTTCATGTGTAATTTAGTAAAATCTTTGTTTAAAACAATGATAATGCGTATATACCTAGTTTCAAAATGTAATTTCTGTTGAGTCTATTCTGCAGCTATTGTACCTCTAATTAAAAAAATTAACGAAAGCAGTCAACTAAGCCAATCTGTAATAGTATAATAATACCTGGAACACCTATACAGCAGCGTCATCCAATCCCAAGCTAAGCAAAGTTTGTATTGTGGGTACCAGACAACTGATATACATACTTAAATATTATTTTTTAAATAATATGTATGCATTATACAGATATTTTACACCTAAACGTGGAACAAATAGCCACAATATATTTTATGCACACAAAAAAATTCCGGGCGGGAATCGAACCCGCGACCCTTGGCTCCGCAGTTAGGGTCTCTGACCACTGGGCCAATCGGTCAGTGTATACTCGAGTACACTTAGAAATGTACACTGATATTACGGCAATGTTTGCATGTAACATATTTACATACATTAAATATGTCAGACGGTTTGTGTTATTATTATAAAGTATTTAGGTATTTGAAAATATTTAGGTATTTGAAAATATAAACGTATACAATTTGAATAAATTTAAAATAGTTCTTGTGTATAATATGTATTGAAATTAGGGATTGTGTAGAGTAGCTGTCGATAAATATGGCGATTGAGAGATATTGAAAATATATTTGTAGAAAATATAAAACTTGATGCGAAAAAAAAATATAAAAACAATCAAAATAGCTAGAAAAATTAGAAACTTACAAGTTACTTATAGCAAAGTAGATTAAGAATCTATATGTAGAAAATCTTCGCGATAAATAGGCGACACAAGTGGGAAGAAGCGGTACGGTGGGGCAGAGGACGCTTCCCCGCCATCACTACCGCGAGCGTCGGGAGAGCCGCTAAAAAAGTTTAGTTAATTTAAATAGAAAGTATTATAATGTCACAGAAGTTAACGTGTGTCTAATAGATTTCATATATATGTAAGGCTACGAAAAAAAAGATATTTGTTCGTAGCTATGCGATGTCGATATCCCTACACGTGTGCCTCGCGCTAAATATTAGTAAACCGGCGTTAGTACCGAAGATGGCTTACTTACTCGGAGCCGCGCGCTCCAAGTACCTACTTTGCTTATAGCTTTCCACCCATGGCTGCGTCCGCGTACACTAGGTATACATTTGAAGTAAAATTGTGATAAATTCTTAAGTTCTTCTAATTCTTCTTCTTCACTGGATTGAGTGCCACCGGGAAGTAGTTAGTGAAGCAGACAGCATTCAGGAGGGATCTCAACCCTTCCTCCCACCGAACTTTGAATGTTGTAGACCAGAAGGCGTATTTTTGTCATGTTTATTTACTTTAGAAATATTTATCGGCATCTGCCTTTCATTTAGTTGTAGTAACTTGTTGTGATGGGTTAATACACAAATACGTAGACATAACACAAACACCTAGGTAATAAATCCGTTCGGCCATACGCGCGTCCGCCCGTCTCCCTTCTTTATCCCGTGGGCTAAAATGATACCTATGACTACAAGAATGTACTCATATGCATGGCGTACTCATAAAGTGAGATGGTGTACTGGGTTGAGACTGACCTTGAGTTCCTGAGTTCGTGATAGCGAGAGTCCCGGGAATGGCGAGAGCCGTCCCGGCCTGTACCGGTTCCGTGTATGAGCTGACGAGATCAGTGCTAGATTAAGTTGTTACTGCACACTGATAGTTATTTGTCTGATTTGCACGTTTAGTTCACAAACTTTGTGTGACGCACTGACACACTTTACGCGGACCGTTCGCGATGCTTACTCCGCGAGACCTTCTTATAAAGGTCTCGCGCGCTGTATTGTCGTTATGGAATGAGTTTTCCCTTTAATGTAATAACTGTCGCCGATCCGTTGCGTTCGGCGGTTATATATTGAGTGTTACTGGCGCTGGCGCACGCTCGGTCAAAGAGCGAAATGAATGAATATGAGAACGTCAAGTCATGAATGAATGGCTTGAACAATACCTTTGGTTCGATCTAAACGGCCAACATTACTCCTCTATTGAACCAATTCAAAGCTCATTGCTTCCCTCTCACTTGATTAGTGCCTCGAATGCAACCATACAGTGCCACTATGGCGTAGCACCCCATACTGCGCCGCGGTTTTCGCTTCCGACATGATGCAATAAAATTGTTACTGTAATACCTTAGGTGACTTATTGTAACCAAATGTACACTTAAACTTGGCAAAATAATGTGTTTCCACATTTAAACACATAAAATTCTTCTTGAGTTATAAGCGAATAAACACACAAATATGGAGGTGTTGCCTTTGCTGTGGCGTTACGTATAACAGCACAGTATTGCCATCTCTGTTTAATAGGACAATTTAAACATTTTATACTTTTTTTTTAAATGTATATACATGAACAACGTCTAGGCCCCAAACTAAGCATTAGCTTGTATTTTGGGTACCAAGCGAAGACACCACATACATATAACAACCAAGACCCGGATCCAGTATTAATATTCATCATATAAATACTGACCCGACCTGGGATTCGAACCCGGGACCTCCAGCTTCGTAGGCAGGGTCGCTACCCACTAGGCTAAGCGGTCGTCGAGGTTTGGTTTCTAGTTAGTTAGCACGGAGGTATTTTAAGTGGCTAAAGGTAACATAAAGGTCTGTTTAAATCACAAACGTAATAAAACTTCAGACTCCATGTTACTAAACAATCAATGAAGCACTGCCATGGCGACCGCATAAGTATGTGTTATAATTTTTAACTTCACAGCGTACTGACGCTTGGTACTTACTATGGTGTGAGTGTGTTCAATTGACGCGTGCATACATAGCCAGTTGGCTTACTAGGGGTGCATTGGTAGAAATAGATGGAACAGTAAAATATTAAACGAAAAAAAGAGAAGTACAAAAAATGTATACTATATGAATTTCATGATAAAACGTAACGTGTTTTATATTTTTGCGGGTGTAAATAGGTCGCGACGTGTCGTAGTGCGCGGATTTTATTGATACCGTCATTCTTTGGGCATTTTGTTGACGTTTTCACGTGTCATTTTTCGCATTTTGGCCATTTTACATGACGCACTTCTGTCGTTTTTTAGGGTTCTGGAGACAAATGGCAAGAAAAGTACATATCTCGTCATTTTCTCCTTTTGGAGGAAAGAAGACAAAAAGCGGACATTTAATTTTTAATGGAAATTGCACGCGAACAAATCGACTGCTCTGCCCACAGACAAGTCAACCATTAGACCACGCTTTAATAAACGTCAGTACGAAAACGAAATCGCCAAAAAGTGGCGGGGTGCGGGGAAAGTTCGGCTAGTTTTCATTGGCTCGTTCAAAATTTACAATTTAATGGCTTCCGACGTGCTTCCAACTGACGGCTCACTAGTGACGTAGTTATGTAGTATCACTACATAGCCTTGGCGAATGCTACTCCCTGTCAAAGCGTGGTCTATAAGGTTGACTTGTCTGTGGCTCTGCCTCACTGGATAGGATTAATTTGTGTGTACCGCGTGGGGTGAAATGCGGACATTACCAACCTATAGCAATACCTTGGGTAGGCACTAATAACCGCCGAAACTCATTTTTATTACGAGCGGGCAACTCTTTTAATGGTGTTTTTGACAGTGGCTGCGACTTGGAATTGTTTAGATCCAAGACTTTTTACGTAAAGAAAATCTTCACGTCAGATTTTTTCGGCCTCACGTCTGATGACGGCAGATGATTCGTGAGTGTGATTTGTATTTGTATTAATTGTATTGTTGTATTTTGCTTCTATTATTGTATTAACCTGTTTTTTAGCTATTTACATCAGTTTCTAGATGCGAATACCTATTAATAGCTATGTTTATGTCATTTTTGGTATATCTAATTGTAAAAATGCTGTTCGTATTCCGAATAAAATAAAAAAAATTAAAAAACGGAAGCTTGTTCCTTACTTTGCTGTTGTTTTGCTGTTCCCTGTTGTTTACTTTGGGACTAGATAGCCAATGTGGGACGTCTCAAATATTATTATTAACTACGAACATTTATTCCGACTACGGAACCCTTCACTGTGCGTAGTCCGATATGCACTTGGCCGATTTTTTAACCTATTTTAAACATTTCCAATGTCAAAAATGCGTAAATAAAATGACAATCGATTATTCCACATCGATACGTCACCCCATCACTATTTTGTTCGCGAATCGGCGCAACTCGGGCGCGATCGATTCCCGGTATTAGTTACGTGCCTCGATTACCCGGTACAATTGTAAAGGCAAGTGTTTATCTGTTGAACGTTATACTAACAAAATAAACCAGTTCGCTTTATATATACAATGTGTTACTGATGTATTGTGTGTCGTGATAGCCCAGAGCGCAACGAACCTGTCTCAAATTCATAAGGCCCCATAGGCCCATGGTTCGAATCCGGGCGTTGGCAAAGATGCATTGATTGCATGGATGATTAATTTGAATAATAGAAATAAAGATGTTTGAAAAAATAAATACTATAACTTATTTCATACAAAACGGCAACTTCATAAGTTTAGACCTAATATTAATTAGTTTCGTGTCGTCGTGTCGTGATAGCCCAGAGCGCAACGAGCCTGTCTCAAATTTGGCCCCATCGGGCCATGGTTCGAATCCGGGCGTGTACCAATGAGTTTTTCTGACTTAAGTACTCAATATCACTGACACCGTGCTTCGGAGGGCACGTTAAGCAGTCGGTCCCGGACGCTGTCAATAGATGGCGGTCGTTACAGTTCCCAACCCGCAGTGGAGCAGCGTGGTGGACTTAAGCTCCAAGCCCCCCTCCTCACCCTGGGGGAGGCCTAAGCCCCTGCAGTGGGGTAAAAAATGGGCTGATGATGATGACTGATGTATTCGAAACATTTTAGCACAAGCGAAAATGAATTTTATTAAAAAAACAATAAATATTTGAACGTCGCGTGTCGTGACAAATATTACGTATAAATTAAAAATAAATAAGTAATGTTAAATAAGTCAAGTAATTTAAATATTTACTTAAGTATTTAATTGTCACTGACTCCGTGCCTCGGAGAGCACGTTACATCGTTGGTCGCTGTTAAAATCTACCGAGTACTAAAACTAGTAAAGTACTTACTAGTAAAATATTATAAAATAAAATAAAAATAAAAATAGCCTTTATTCTACCTCAATCGCATATTAAGGATAAAATTATTCATACTACATTCAAACAATATGTCAAAAAATATGTTTATGTCAAAGGAATGATTCCATGCATGATGTCGTCGTTAGCTTTGGTTGCCATTAAATAGTCCATAAATTGTGGAAGTCGCCTCCGCGGCGTAGGCCTCCCCCAGTTTCCTCTCTCTATCTCCAGTTAGTCTCCTCCAGTTTGGTCCACATCTTTCTTTAAATATATCCTCCCATCGTTTTCTTGGTCTGCCTCTGTTTCTTTGTCCATCTCTTGGTATCCACTCTATCTGTTTCTTAGCCCATCTGTCATTCGTCATTCTACACACATGACCTGCCCATCTCCATTTCAGATTTCTCATCTTTTCTAGAATATTAGTCAATTTCGTTTGTTTCCTTATTTTTTCATTCTTTATTCTGTCATATATTTTTATGTCTAACATACTTCTTTCCATTTTTCTTTGATGAATTGCTATCTTATTCACATCTTGTTTACGTAAAGACAATGTATGGCAGCCGTATGTTAGACAGGGCAGAATAACTACTTCGTACAATTTGCTTTTTGTTCTTAAATTTATGTCTTTATTTTTCATAACTTCCTTAAAACTCCAATACTTTTTCCATGCAATTGCAATTCTTCTGTTCACTTCTTTTTCTGTCTGATCTTCGAACGAAATAGATTGACCCATTATAAGTACAATTATGTATTATACATTATATAATATGACCATTATATATTATAGTATACAAATTCGGTGACATACTCTATGTTTATCCCGTTTGCTGTTATAGCTTGTTCTCTAAGTAAAATATTAATAAATAATATTTAAACTATTCGCTACTCATTAACCATATTTGGTCAGATTGAAGGTCACGACCCATTTAATTAACAGAGACAAATGATTGATTTAAAGAAGCACGTTGATGTGTTATAGAACGTACTCGAAAAGTTTACACGGCTATTCATAAAAAGAGAATCATCGAAATAAAAAAATCCACGAATTAAAAACCATTTTAGAGGCGGCTTTGACAAAGCGAATAGCGCGCTCGATATTTCGAAAATTGAAATGCATTTTGGTTACTACACAAAGACTGGCGCCAGCGCCCTAGAACTTACCCACGCTTAATTGAGACTGTAATTTTTAAATAGAATATTCGAGGAATGGAATGTTCGCGACGCTTGTTGGTGGGGGGATATCTGAAGGTATAAAAAGGACGACGACGCGACGTCGGACAGTCACATGTATGCAAACTAGTAGACAGAAGCCACTATATCCACACTTCTGATGCAAAAATAAAAATTAAGGTACCTACTTAAAGACGCCTCCTGGGCTATACCAGGAAACACAAGACCGGGACCACCATGTTTCCGAGAGGATGCCGGGGTCATGAGGTTCGCCTCGACACCCCATACCTCTATTCTACATATGAAGACATGACATGACGATGACATGAGAAGACGCACTGATATCGGACAGTTAGTTTACTAATAAGTCAAATGCGACTAACTGTGAAGTCTAAAGTGCGACAACGTTGTAATTTGTGTTCTGTGTGAATTGTTATTAAATCAGTTTGTGATTTTGTTTCATAATAAAATAAATTTCAGTTAAATCTGTGTTTCAGTGCATCCCATATATCCAGACCGATAGCCCGTAACAATATTTAAAGGTTACTTCCGTCCGAAAAAGATGTGAATTACTATCAAGTTGTGCCTAAAGAAGTTTTGCTTCTAAAAAATCTTCGAGCCCAAATACTTGGGCCTGTTCGGGTTCATGATCACTGTAGAAGGTTGGTAACGCATTGTAAATGTGTCCACGAGGACAGAGTCGGCTAGTTGGCTGTAAGTCGAGTTTATTCGTTAATTAAATAACCCTTTCGCGAGCGCATGTACGAGTTAATGAACGCAGTAATTACTGCTGGATGGTTGCGTACGGTCGACTTTTTTTTGTGTTCGCTTTGAGGACGAGGTCGCGTGTTCGATTCCCTGTGGGACTAAAATTATACACGGATATTGTGACGGTTTTATATTACAGTAGTGGACATATAACATCATCTATGCGAATATTATAAAGCGGATATATTTGATTTTTTATTTGTTTCTTAGGGATAAACTCAAAACTATTTAACTGATTTAAAAAATACTTTTTCTTGTAGAAAGCTACTTTATTAGCGAGTAACATGGCGAGTTATATTCTATTTTCAAACTAGCTTTCCGCCTGCGGCTCCACTCGCGTGGATTACACAGTTTATATCGGGACCGCTATAATTTTTTCCATAGATATAGTTTATAAGCTGAGGAATGACATAGGCTACTTTTTATCCCGGAAAAAGGGGTCCCAGTACAACTGTGTAGTCCATGCGAGTGGAGCTGCGGGCGGAAAACTATTATGCAATAGATTAGCGCCATGGACGCCCGACGCAAAGTACAAAAGTAGTTGCCATCCGGTTGAGTTATTTCACTTACCTACTTCAATAGTGAGCTATGAGGTCAAATAGCAAATTAAAAAATAAATAAAAATGTTTTATTGTACAAAAACCCATTGAGATACACCAGAGTTGGCCTAGGCCTCCACTCTAGGATTCCCTGTGTTGTGGGGTCCAGTCTCTTTCATCCTATTAAGCCGCAAAAAGTAACACATAAAGAAGAAAAAAAAAATGGGATACATTAGCTAAAGCAAAAAATAAATGGAAAAAAAACATGGTTATTAACCTTATAGTCAGTGATGTTACTGACATCATGCTTCGGAGGGCACGTTAAGCAGTCGGTCCCGGACGCTGTCAATAGATGGTGGTCGTTACAGTTCCCAACCCGCAGTGGAGCAGCGTGGTGGACTTAAGCTCCAAGCCCCCCTCCTCACCCTGAGGGAGGCCTAAGCCCCTGCAGTGGGCTAAAAATGGGCTGATGATGATGATGATGATGAACCTTATAGTCATTATAAAGAAATATGTGTGATTAGAAATTAGACACAAAAGAACTAGATAGAAACGTCTATTAAGTACTTTGAGACGATCGAAAATGTAAGCAAAATAACAAACTCAAATTAGACGATCACCAATCCGCACTGGAGCAGTCAGGTGGATTAAGCTCCAAGTCTCCTCACCCTGGAGGGAGGCCTAAGCCCTTGCAGTGGAGCATAATGGACAGATCACATGTCATTATCATTGTTAGTTTTAAACGTTTTGCTATTTCAGAATTTTTATTTGCTTTTCCAGCACGAATTTAACATCGTCTCACTGAACTTTATTCACAGGAAATACTTTAAAACATCATGCATGAATCTGTCTTTAGTCTGTGGTGTATTTTTCAGCTCACTATTTTGTGGTCAAGGCGCGGTATCTTTACGTGCATCTATGCCTGTGTAAAATGTTATGCGTAAATATAAAACATAGTTAACTCTTTTACTATTATATAGTTATTGCATAGGGTAAATAAATTGGACAGCAGCGCTTGGTTTAAATGGTGAGGGAGCTTGGAGCTTAATCCACCACGTTTCTCCAGTGCGGGTTGGTAGATTTTAATAACTACCATCTGTTGATGGCAATCGGGACCGACAGCATACCGTACTCTCCGAGGCACGGATTCAGTGATCGTTATGTACTTAAGTCAGAAAAACTCATTGGTACACGCCCGGTTTCGAACCACGGCCGCATGGCCTTCAAAACTCGAAACAGGTTCTCTGCGGTCGGGCTATCACTACACAATTCTACACTTATGTAGCTACATCCTCTTTTATAATTTATTTCAATGTTTGTGCATAAATTTTGACGTAACTCTGTTAAGGACGCAAACACAAAAAGTGACAGCTCGAAAATAGGTTTTACTTGACAGCTTACTTACTACTACACGCGCATCTGTACCAGAGGCAACACATATTTGGCGCTATACCAGAACTAATTAGTCTTGACCATTATTATTTTTATTTATTTAAGAATTAGTTTTCTTTTATGTCAGGTTTTTAATGTTGCTTTATTTTATATAACAACAAGCGATCCGCCCTGGTTTCGCACGGGTAGCAGAGCCATAATGTTTTTACGGTCGTATAGTGTCGTATCAGTTTGTTGTGTCAAACATGTGGACTGGATTTCATTAGATTTAAATGTAACGCAAGTTCGTCCAACTTGGATTATTTTTAATGTATTTTATTTCGAATTCTATAAATATATGTAAAAGTAAAGAATAAATACCTAAAAACAAACTAAAATATTTCTTTGCATACAACATTGATAACTTCAGCCTAACCACGCGTGTCGCGTCGTCCGGTATGGCTCCAAGTAAATATCGTATTTAATTTGAAAAGGATTAATACCATATCCGTATAAATTGTTTTCCAATCACCTCATCATATTACATCATAAAAATAGTATAGTAAGCTATCCATAAAAGATAGATATATGCCATCTTGGACTTTTCTTTAGTCCTATAAAAGAGACACAATTCCTCCATACATTATTTTGTCATATCTCAAAAGGATTAGGCAGCATTTTTGATGAAAGTTCCCAACCGACTTGATTTTTTTTCCGACTTCTTCAACAATAATCGTCATAGTTCAACAAATTTTCTCTTGAATCACTCTGTCCATTGATGTCAATAATATGCCAATCCGTTCGGTACTTTTTGAGTTTGTCGCGTTCCGAGAAACAGACAGACGCAGCGGGGGACTATATTTTATAATATGTAGTGATAACAATAATACCTGGGACATCCCACACAGCGCTATCTAGTTCCAAACTTAGCAAAGCTTGTGTTATGGGTGTGGGTTAAGATGTCTTTAAAAGTTCCATAAAAAAAAATTATTAGACAATACTATACTGTGCCACATTTATCGTATGTGGAGTTTTGCAATACGAGTGCATTTTGTTTGTGATACGTGACGATGGTGAAGCCGAGTTCCCATTGAATGAGATGACCTTTTCATTTCCCATTTCGTCAAATTCTACTATTTTCGGTTCTGAACCGATTGCTTTCAAAATCAATTTCTAAGAGTCTGTATGGTCTTCGATCACGAATCTGTGCTCAGAACTAAAAAAATTACTGCCTTTGAATCTGTTTTTGTTTTTGAACTGCTTGCTTTCAAAATCGATATCTATGGGTCCATGTGGTCTCCCTTCACAAATCTGCGGTCAAAACTGAAAATAGTGTCTGCCATTTTGAACTTCTTTCTTTCTGGGCCTTACACCACTAAAATAAAGTCTGTTTCCTATAGAATAAAATTTTATTATTATTGGGTTCACATTACAAAAAAAAAGAAACAAATCTGTATGCGTTATTACTACAACGATTAATACTTTTGTCAATACAGTTACTAATAATACGTTCTTTATGACATCGAAACTTGTACCGTAATGTTGTATTTTACAGTACTAAGTCTTTTTAATTTACACCAATCACAAACGAGCATTCTGTTTGCACCGCATGCGTAAACCGCGAAAAGCAACCCGCTCGCGCCCTTAGCTCTCACCATTATTTATTTCTATAAATAGAGGAACCGCGCGAACACCCCTGTTTTGACTAACTTGCCCTTCAAATTTAACGATCATTCAGACCGCCTTCTAAAAACATTATAGTTTAAAAAAAACCAAGAAACTTGCGCTTTAATACCAAATCGATCTATATAGAAGAAAATAACTTTTAGAATAAGAATAAAGTGTTTCATGAGGAAAAATAATGTTATTATGACAAAACGTGGGTTGCCCAATATGAGTTGTTTTAAATATTTCATTGCACTCCACGATTTTTCGCAATAGCATTAATTTTCTATTTTCTATATATTTATACTATATATTTTTTATTAAGTTTATATTTTATTATTTTTTTTCTACTTATTTTCTTTTTTAAAGTTCGATTGTCTATCAAAGTGTAATTTATAAAAAAAATTTTTACATATTATTTTTTTTCTTTTTTTTAGTCTTAATATTTTTTAAACTACATTCCATCAAAATTTACAAACATAAAGGTGGAACTCACAATTACCTATAAAACGATGAAATGATACAGACCGATACAAAGCTTAATGTCGGTGCGAACCTTACCACTGACGAGTTCCCTCGTAAACAAACTATCCTGGTGCATCATCAGTTAATGGTGAAAGTCATGGTTAACTATTAGAATCCAACCTGTACACAAAGTTTGTATTCGTGCTATTAACCGTTGAGGAGTATCCTCGAGAGGAAACAATCCTGGCTGCAGCATCAGGTTATGTTTATCCATTTTAGTGTATTGTCATCGAAGTTATATACGTATTTTGAATTTCAGCCCAATATCTTCAGTAGAAGTGGGTGGTAATCGCGTTTAAAGATTCCATTACATACAAACAAACATACAGGTGTTACTTATAAAAGCATATTAAAATAAAAATGAGCAGCGACTTTTTTTTTGTGATTTTTTTGTTTTTTTTTTTAAATATATTTTATCTTAAATTTACTTACCTACTTCGCTGTTGCTCCATTTGGAAATTTCTAAATTAGATGTTACCATTGACAACGCTTTAAAATTCCAAATTGTGGTCATTAATAACATAACTTTCAGCGAGCAAGTTTGGACCCAAGCCTCTTTACCAATGAGGTATGGCGGCTTGGGAACCCGCAAAATTTTAAGTGTCTTTACCGGCTTTCCTATCTTTGATCCATAGTACTTCTGACCTCGCTGATAAAATTCTTGAAGCCCTTGTGGCAATAAACTGCAAGATAGCGTATTTAGATGAAGCTACAAATACCTGGCTAGCTGGACTGAGTCTAAATTTACCGCCCACGCCTAACATTCAAAGGGCCTGCACCGCATCCTTGGCTCCCCTTAATTCATTAATAGAAGCAGCTACTGGTAGACAGCGCCAAATTTCTGGCAGTGTCTAGGCCTCGGCAGAGTCCGATCACTAATTTCATTCCTACCCGTTCCCCAAAACAGGCACTTTTATCGACCCTAACACCCTGCGCGTAGCAGTCGGCCTTCGACTCGGGTTTAAGATCATCGCTGTATTTTTTGCGGAGTTGCTGTTGGACGGCCTTGGCCACCATGGATTTTCCGGCGCTGGCCGCCTCTCCCGCTACGCCACACTTAACGACATATTGAGAATAGCTCTCGTCACTGCCAATGTCTCGGCGACACTCGAGCCACGTATCATTCGAGACGATGGAAAACGGCCTGATAGTATGTCATTAATACTCTGGGGAACGGGCCGTGCGCTGGTGTGGGACGTTACCTGTGTCGCCACACTAGCTATTTCTCGGCAACCGCAAGGAAAGCCAGTGCGGCGGCGGCAGCGGAGGCTCGTGAGTGTCAGAAAGTGGGTAAATACAGTTGTCTCGGCTCTTCATATGACTTCATTGCATTTGGCTCTCGGGCCATGGGGCAAGAGCACATGAGCTCTTCGCCGAACCCAGCAGAGATTAAGTTAGGCGATGGGTGACCCTCGCGCAGACGGTTTTCTTGCGCAAAGGATTTCCATTGTCATTCAGCGCAAAAATGCCATCTGCGTAGTGGGCACCATTCCACGAGGACCCCACTTTTTACATATGTTTTAATTTAATATTTTTATTATTAAAAATGTATTAGTCGTTAATGTATATATACATATACTGTTTAATTGTATATACAGTGTAAGATTTTTATTTTATGTCTAATTGCTAAGCTATCTGCTTGGTAACAAAAATAATTAAAACTAATTTAATTCATAAAATAATATTATAAATTTATTTACAGTTAAGTCTCAAGATTGATTGGGTTAAACTTTAGCATACGTACATTATTCGGATGGAAAAGAAAAAAGTTATACACCCGACCTTTCGCTAGCGCTGCTCACAGTGAACTGAAACACGATATCGTTTTCGCTTGTCAATGAACTGTCAGCTCATACAAAATAGTATGGCGAAATTTTGATGAAATTGCATATTATTGATAATTTTTTTCTGCCACTTTTACGTTTATTATCAAAATTTCCTCTAACAGAAAGAAGGAATGAAGTATTAACAATATTTAAATGATTTTTTAATCTCAAAAACACTTGTGATGATGGTGTAATATGTACCGAAAAATGTTAATTTTCCGAGATTTCGGCAAAAGTGGGTTACAAAATAATGTTTTTTCATTGTGAAAGAGTGAAAAATATGCAAATGTTTTCTAACACGATTGTAAATTAAGAACTATTCTTTATTTCAAAATTAGGTTTATAACGATATACCTTTCCAAACTTCCTAAAAATGTACCTAAACATGCCGTTATTTTGTATATGCCCCCTTAAGGCTTATGAGGTTAAACCACACAGCTGATTTTCATACAAAATTTATTTGACGAGAAGTAAAACCTACACCTTTGTTGTGTTTATTTTATCATAAACTTGTCAAAATAAAATATGTTCTTTCTAACACCAAATTATTCAAATTTTTGTCATCAAAAAAACTGGCTGGCACATACATAACTGAATCGAAAATTATGAAGTCTAAAAACCAAAACTAGAACTTTTTGTTCAACGACATTTTGATATATTTCACTTATTAAGATTGTAAAACTAAAATAGCTAATAACTTTGAACTTATTTGACCGCTTAGCCTAGTGGGTAGCGACACTGCCTACGAAGCTAGAGGTCATGGGTTCGAATCCCAGGTCGGGTCAGTATTAATATGATGAATATTGATACTGGTCGGTACCAGTATCAGTCGGTACCAGTAATTTTTTTTTATGTATATAACAACCAAGACCCGGTGGTCTTGGTTGTTATATACATAAAAAAAAATTATATATATTTATATATTATAAAGAATATTTAAGTATGTATATCAGTTGTCTAGTAACCCATAACACAAGCATAATACTTGCTTACTTTGGGACCAGATGGCGCTGTGTGGGAAGTCCCATGTATTATTATTATTATTATTACTTCTGGTCAAATAAATTTTGTATGAAAACCAGCAATGTCGTTTAACTTAAAATCTGACTACATTTTAAAACAATTTATTATACATATTTTTCGTTTTAATCAATAACAACTGTCAACCAAAAAAATAGAGCGTCTATTTACATACATCCTTTTCGCATAACTTCCGTCGATTCGTACAGAAAAATGTGAAAACATATCGGTTTTTCGAATCCACTGTGTCAATTTATATCGTCATATATTTAAAAAATTATTCATATTAAAATCGCCTATAATATAGTGGATTTAATAAAAAAGCCATATGTTATTTGGAACTAGGAGTGATACATTTTTAAACGAGTTGGACTGAGGTCCCTAACACCTCACGACAACTGAAGCCGACATTTTTTTTTCGTTTCTCGGAAGAGGAGAATCTTTTCCCAGACAACACCCGCAGCGCGACTATCTGCGAATGGTGGGGGGCTGAAACCCTCTAAACTCCTCGACTTCTTCTGTTAGCCACAATAGCTTTAACAGCGTAAACGAGCGGGATGCTTGAGACATGCGAAAAACTGAAGCCGACTTTTGTCATCTTTATTAATTTTAATTGATTATCGGTCTTTTATTCCCCCACCAGCCCATTATGTTCTACGGCAAGGGCTTATACTTCTCCTCGGCATTAGGGTGCTTGGAGCTTAATCCACCACATTACACCAGTACAAGTTAGTGGATTTTAACGACTTTATTTTAAATGTATAAAAGAAAGCGACAAATATTTCTTATTGGTCACTTTCTTTCCTTTGGTACCACAGTATAGGGTTTCCCTTTAATTTTAGCGAGACCCGGGCCTTAAATGTTTCCAATATATAAAAAAAAAACTAATAAAATACCCTCCGGAACCCTTCATACTGTTAATAAAATCCCCTACAACATTACCTAATCACCCGTGACAAGTGTTATCTCGAAAACACACTGTACACTTCTCAGTTGATTTCTCTAAATTTATGCGTAGGGTGCGTTGGTACTTGTTATAGTGTAAAAAGCAGTAATATGACTCTCTGAGTTCAATTTTCGCACAAAGGAGAGAGAGAGAGACGCCATATGACTGTATCCAAAGGAAAGAGAGAGACCAAATAACGTTTTGAACCATGTCGCTAGTTTTTATACAAATAAAATAGGGTTTTTTTTTATAATAAATAGCTATCAATTTGGAGTTCTTTGGACATCCCACACAGCGCCATCTAGTCCCAAAGTAAACAAGTATTATGCTTGTGTTATGGGGTACTAGACAACTGATATACATACTTAAATAGTGTTTATAATATATACACCCAGATATTTTACACCCAGGCACTGAACAAATAGACATGTTCACGCACACACATTTTTATCCCGTCATCTTGACAATGGGTCAGGCGTCATGACTTCGGTAAATGCATCTTACATTAAATAAAATATATTTAAAAGTAAGCGAACACCCGCAACGTCGTCCGCGTATTTATCATGATTTCCATAGTTTTCAAATTTACGCAAGTACCCTAAATATTCCGCATAAAAAGTTCTGTTCCGATAGCCTCGGTACCATATTAGCCTATTATGCTCCACTGAAGGGGCTTAGACCTCCCCTCGGGATGCTTGGAGCTTAATCCACCACGCTACTCCAGTGCGGGTTGGTGGATTTCAACTGCGATCTGGTGACGGCAACCGAGACCAACAGCTTAACGTACTCTCCGACGCACGGAGTCAGTAATAAATTATGTATCGAAGTAAAAAAAATACCATGCATAAATGCATAATACTATGCATAAAAAGTTATTTATAGTATTTTCTAAAAAAATGTCTACGTGTCAGCGCAAGTGCAGTCAAAATCGGTCCAGCCGTTACAGAGATAAGCCCGGACAAGCAGACAGACAGACATAAAGTAAGTCTTGCATAGTAACGCGTTAATAAAATGAGAGTGGATATACTGCACTCTTTTAAGATTGTGGCATCGAAGTGCGGTCGAGGGTCGTTTTATTGTTTAACGCATGTACGGAGTCGATAAAATTAATTGTTTTAACCGAATTTAAAATTGGGGGGCAAGGAAGAAGATAAGTGACGCGGCGGAAACTAAATTCTTTGTTGTCGATTGTAAATTTTTGGTTAGAAGCGATAAGTATACTATACCATCAGCCCATTAATAACCCCACTACAGAGGCTTAGGCCTTCCCTCGAGATGAGGAGGCTTAGAGCTTAATTCATCGCGGTGCTCCAATGCGGTTTGGTAGATTGTAACGACTGCCATCTATTAACTGCAGCCGGGACCGACGGCTTAACGTGCTTTCTGATATATAAGGCGATAGTGATTTGCGATATTTTTTTTTATTCTATACATACTTTATTTCACACAGTCATGGAATGAAAATTAAATTAGTAGATTCGTATAATATACTAACTTTCCTCTCGCGGCTCCGTTCGCTTGGACTACACAGTTGTACCGGTAATCCTTTTTTCGGGATAAAAAGTAGCCTATTGTCATACTATATTACGCAAAGATCTAGTGGTCCCTTTACAACTGTGTAGTCAACGCGAGCGGCGCCGCGGGCGGAAAGCTACTCACTGTTAATGTAACTTTTTATAAGTTGATGAATTTTTAAAGTCAATTAAGTAGTTTTTCAGATTATCCATAAAAAACAACAATCAATTTTTTTCTCTTTATAACATTAGTATAGACAAGGTGTAGTTTAATTAATACATTTAAAGTTCAATGGGAGAACAAAGGTTTTACAGCATTTTCCATTCTTCCAATGAAAAAACCTTTCTAATTACCTGCGACGACGTCTTAACGACGCTACGCAATACCTAAACGTTTACACAAGGTTACTGACCTCGAAACACATCTGGTAACAATTTGAATAGCGGTGGAAATGCGTTAATTTTACAAATATATATATATATATTTTTATAAGTTTTATTTTGGTTTAGAAGCTGTTACTTAGTAACCCGCATCAAGCGAATAGATACAGGAGGTTTAAAAACACTTTTAGGCTGATTCCGAAGTGAGGCCTAAGCCCTTACAGTTAGGCATCAATCGGCTGATGGTATGGTAGAAACGTACGCAAACATAGTAATGAGTTAAGCCTTTCAAACACGAAGCTGTGATTGTTTTCGCGCGCCACTATATGGAGGTTGTAGACATGACAAAAACTTTGACGAGGTCATAATAGTGTCAAATTTGACTGTCAGTTATATGAGGTTAAGGACATTTGTCTCGTTTGTCGTTCACGAAGATTGTCTATGGTTTTTTTATCAATTTTGATATATTAACGTCAAAAGCACAGTTCATGGTTCGTCCTTTTATGTTTTGAGCATACAGTAAATTGATTTGACAGTAGCTTTTGATTTTAATCGTTAGTTTTAATGTTTTAATAGAGTTACAAATGTCACCTCACAGTATCGAAGTGACATTACGCAATTTTGCGAGGTTGAAGACCGACGCGCGGGGACCTCGCACACTGAAACTCGCTATCTTACACGAGCTAGTCCTTAATAAAATTCTAAATTCAATTCTTTAACGTGAACATTTGTATGGAATGAAAACATCACTTCATAAGCCAGCGGTCGAAACACTGCAATTAGTTTGTAAATATGGTTTGTGGTTTTTTTTCTTTAGCTGCAACGCCATTCCATTTTAACATTTGACATTTTGACGACCGCTTAGCCTAGTGGGTAGTGACCCTGCCTACGAAGCTGGAGGTCCCGGGTTCGAATCCCAGGTCGGGTAAGTATTAATATGATAAATATTTATACTGGTACTGGGTCTTGGTTGTTATATGTGTGTGGTGACTTCGCAAAAATATTTATATATGTATATATTATAAAGAATATTTAAGTATGTATATCAGTTGTCTAGTAACCCACAACACAAGCATTATACTTGTTTACTTTGGGACTAGATGGCGCTGTGTGGGAAGTCCCATGTATTATTATAAACTATTATTATAAATTTTCAAAACTTAGGTTACCTAAGCCTGGTGCGGATGCAGGATCAGGCGGTACCCAGAGATATTTTAGTAATATATGACGTCACATTCCCTCGTCCACAAGTCTGGCTCTGGATTGAAAAAAAAAACATTAAAAAAGTTCGCAACTTTTATTGTACTAACATTGACCGGTCGGCCACCCAGGACTAAAATTAGGGTTGTCGATTAAAATAATATAGATTTTTAGTATTAAACTCTCTTGTTTTTAACACCAGCTAGTTTTTAACAATACACATATTTTACATTCAGACACGGAACAAATAAACATGTTCATGCACACAAATATTTGTCCCGGGCGGGAATCGAACCAGCTACCTTTGGCTCCGAAGTTAGGTTCTTTAACCACTCGACCAATAGGCGATTCCGCATTTTTGAAATTTTTCTACGGATGGAAATTTGATCTATCATTTTATTATGATGGACTGACCGGTTGGCCGAGTGGTTGGAGACCTTAACTGCGGAGCCGAGGGTCGCGGGTTCGATTTCCACCCGGGACAAATATATGTGTGCATTAACATGTCTATTTGTTCCGTGCCTGGATGTAAAAGTAGCTAAATATGTATATACAGGATGAGGTTTTAATGACCAGCCAAATTTTAATATAATGAATTGATAAAAATCCGTTGAGCATCTTGTTCCTTTTTAGTATCGTTCAATAAGAAGATATTCAGTTAAAACTACGCAAACCTTTCCCAAAACTACCAAAATTACTAGTCACCGTTCACGAGGGCGCCAGTGCACGTGCACGCGCCCCGTTCACATGCCCAATGCCCCACCATTTCGTATGTAAATAGAAGGTAGGTAAATTTTGTTAAAAAATATTTAGGATATAATTATTGATTATGAACATTTCACCTATATTTTTATTTACGTCATGAGGACTATTGGTGATACCTAACATCTAGAAAAATTTTGGCTAGTGACTAAAACTCATCTTGTATATTAATTTAAAAAAAAGAATATTTAAGTATGTAAGGGCGTGTACCAATGAGTTTTTCTGACTAGAGCGCAACGAGCCTGTCTCAAATTTATAAGGCCCCATCGGGCCATGGTTCGAATCCGGGCGTGTACCAATGAGTTTTTCTGACTTAAGTACACAATATCACTGACACCGTGCTTCGGAGGGCACGTTAAGCAGTCGGTCCCGGACGCTGTCAATAGATGGCGGTCGTTACAGTTCCCAACCCGCAGTGGAGCAGCGTGGTGGACTTGAGCTCCAAGCCCCCCTTCTCACCCTGGGGGCGGCCTAAGCTCCTGCAGTGGGGTAAAAATGGGCTGATAATGATGATGATGATGAAGTATGTATATAAGTTGTCTAGTACCCTATAATACAAGCCTAACTTGCTTACTTTGGGACTAGATGGCGCTGTTTTGGATGTCCCAGACATTATTATTATTATATTTAATTAAAATTAGTACTATAAAACATAGTAATTATAAATTCTTATATCAATTGATTAATCACTAAACATTATTTTTTTAATTCTATACAACAATCACTAGATATCTGTTATATTGTTGCAGTTAAAACAATACATAAGTTGCGACTAAAAATTAACTCGATAAATTAAAATGAAAAATAAAATTTGCCAACCCTAGGTACTTGACGTGGTATAATTACAACGCACATGTCCTTGGGAAATAAATACGTCAAAGTGCGCTTGAGTCAGGGAATTTGACATTATGCGACGTTCGATATTTGGTTTCGCCTTATTAAAAGTCGGGTCTGTAGTAAAATGTCACACACTGTTTAAAATATGACTTACGGAAATTCAATGAAACATATACCTAGACATAGAGTCACTAAATCTATTGTAACGTATGCCACAATTGAGAGTGCACTGTCGGCGTTTAATACGGAACGTAGGCGATAAGAATGGCGGGTGTGAAGGCGCGGGTGTCCGTCGGTGATCCTCTTCTCTGTACATTTTGTATATATTAAGTATTTATTATTTATTATATCAAATTATATATATAAATATATTATACTATGATAAATAATATATATATATATATATATATATATATATATATATATATAATTTTGTATTTATATTTTGACGACCGCTTAGCCTAGTGGGCAGCGACCCTGCCTGCGAAGCTGGAGGTCCCGGGTTCGAATCCCAGGTCGGGTCAGTATTTATATGATGAATATTAATACTGGCACCGGGTCTTGGTTGTTATATGTATGTGGTGTCTTCGCTTGGTACCCAAAATACAAGCTAATGCTTAGTTTGGGACCTAGACGTTGTTGTGATTGTATGTGTTATTATTATTATTATTATTATTATTATTATTATTATTATTATTATTATTATTATTATTATTATTATTATTATTATTATTATTATTATTATTATTATTAAGACCTAGAAATGAAACTGTGCGCGAAAATTTAATCCTGAAACTTGAATAAATAAGAATTTCTATCAAATAAGTTTTGTCGTGATAGCCCAAAGCGCAACGAACCTGTCTCAAATTTATAAGGCCCCATAGGGCCATGGTTCGAATCCGGGCGTGTACCAATGAGTTTTTCTGACTTAAGTACACAACAATCTCTGACTCCGTGCTTCGGAGGGCACGTTAAGCAGTCGGTCCCGGACGCTGTCAATAGATGGCGGTCGTTACAGTCCTCAACCCGCAGTGGAGCAGCGTGGTGGATGTAAGCTCCAAGCTCCCCTCCTCACCCTGGGGGAGGCCTAAGCCCCTGCAGTGGTGTAAAAATGGGCTGATGAAGTGAAGTGAAGTGAAGAAGTTTCGCTAATGGTATAAAAGAAATCGGTTGACCCTGCAGTCCATCCTTGAAACTTCCCGCTATATTCGAGATCAAAGCGCTCGAAATATCCCTATTAGAAAGCTATTGCTCAAGCTCAAAATATGGATGTTCATGGTTTTTTGAGCTTACAATATTTATTTTCTGAGCTCATAAATAGAATTTCTATAAATTTAGAGTTCTTTGAGCTCAAAAACCAGGGACATATTCAAAGAAAACGTTATTTTGGAAATTTTTGAACAGCGATATCTTTTGAACGCTTCGTTTATTTGAATGCAATTTACGGCATTCTATGCAATATTGTAAGCATAATTTTTTTGTATAAAGTCAAAAATAAATTGGTCGTAAAATCTCAAATTTATGTTAAAAAAAACACTTTTTCAGAAATTTATAAACTGCTATTTTTTTTGAGAGCATTCAACGCAGTTTTTAATGCACAAAAAATGTGTAGAAAATTTCAAGTAGCTCGATTGGAAATTTCCAAAGTTATCTAAAAAATACGTTAAAGTTATTTTTTGCCTTTTATTTTTTGAATATTTTTGAAATAGCTCAATCGATTGACTTTAAAATCTAATCAGATCTAAGTTTTGATAAACCCTTTCTAATGCCGTATGTGGGTTTTAATCGGTTGATCCGTTGTCAAGATGTCGTACGACAAAAAAAAGTTACACACAAATACACACACACACACATACAGGACCTCAAAACGTGGAGATCTGTTGAAACCTCGATTTTCGAAAATCGGACCCAACCAATAACTTCCCTTGGATAGCGGGAAGTTAAAAAAAAAAACAGAAATTACATTATGTGATAAGTACTTGTTTTTCAACGTAATCTCCTTCTATTTTGACACGTTTACCATACCACTTTCCAAGTTTTTTTTTGATCGAACACACACAATCTTGTTCATATGCCTCGAAAAACTTCTTCAGCACGACTTTGTTGTTATTTTTCATACGGATTTCCTCGGACGTGTCCTTTAATATGAGAAACAGATATGAATCCACTAACAATCACCAATAACTCAAAATTAAATTTATTGAATATGTACGTATGTATATCAGTTGACTGGTACCCATAATACAAGTTTTGCTTAGTTTGAGACTAGATGCCGCTGTGTGGGATGTCTTTATTGTTACCTAACTGAAAATTGTGGATATCTCAAAAACTTATAAACATATCTTGTTCACAATATTTTCGTTGAAAGTGTTTGTTATTTTTTTTTACCATATCCATGCACACAAATATGTAAATCGTAAATCGCAAATGTAAATCGTAAAGGAGTTCGTTCGACTGTGTATGGTCTCCATCATCAGACCTGTAATGTTACTTATAACCCATATGGATGCAAAGTTCTCATCAATAGAAGTGAATTAAGTCCAAACACTAGGCAATTATTGTAAATCGTTGAGGAGTTCCTTCGACTGTGTATGGTCCCAATCATCAGACCTGAAATGGCACTTATAACCCATATGGGTGCAAAGTTCTCATCAATAGAAATGAATTAAGTCCAAACACCAGGTGATTACTGTAAATCGTTGAGGAGTTCCCTCGACTGTGTATGGTCCCAATCATCAGACCTGAAATGGCACTTAAAACCCATATGGGTGCAAAGTTCTCATCAATAGAAATGAATCAAGTCCAAACACCAGGTAATTGCTGTAAATCGTTAAGGAGTTCCCTCGATTGTCTTTCGGCTCCATCATCAGATAGATGCCCGACCTTCATTAAATAGTACTAGTGGTAGTACTCCATAAAAATACTTAAAATACGATACTTTAAAATACCATTTTCGAAGGTTCCCCTCAATTTCTCTGAGATGCCATCATCAGATCCTGGTTTCCTTATCATGGTACCACTCTGGAAATACCTCCTTTCCAACAAAAAATATTTATACTGGGCGGGATTTGAACCTGCGAGCTTTGGTTCCGCAGTTAGGGTCTCTAACCACTAGACCGATCGGTCAGTTATTATGAAGTGCAAAAAGTGAGATGTTTATTAAGAATTTGTAAATCCAACTAATTATAGAAAAGGTCAGAGTGCAATACTGAGTCAGATGCATGGACGTATGAACGTGATTTCTGCGTTCCGCGCCCTATGGAGCAATCGAAGTGCAGTGTCAATAATAAAGACAGGGCAATTTTTACATGCTTGTGCGTGTGACTCGACCACAAACAAGTCAACCTAATAGACCACGCTTTGACAGGGAGTAGCATTCGCCAAGGCTATGTAGTGACACTACATAACTACGTCACTAGTGAGCCGTCAGTTGGAAGTACGTCGGAAGCCATTAATTTGTCAATTTTGAACGAGCCAATGAAAACTAGCCGACCTCTCCCCGCAACCCGCCACTTTTTGGCGATTTCGTTTTCGTACTGACGTTTATTAAAGCGTGGTCTATAGGTTGACTGGTCTGTGGACTCGACAGACCACATACAAACCGTCCCTGTGTGCGTCTAATGAAACGTTAGGTGATATTTTGATCTAAGTTTTTTGACGTCGACTCTCTATCCAGACATCATTTAATCAAAATCTGACAGCTGTCATAAAACTGAATCTTATTCGACCTCCGAAATATTTTACGTTCCATTTATAGTGTGCGGCGCTCGAAAACAACGTGTATAGTGTACATTTAAGGTCGGGTGGTATATTTTAAGTTTAATACTTTAAAAGCTCTGTTTTTTGTTTGTAGGTACAGTTACAATCAAACTTTATGGCGGATCCGAAAGTAGAGACAAGTCGCGTCGCAATAACAAGTTTTAGGTGTAGCGGGACGCAGTCAAGCGAGGGACATACCTGCGCAAGCCCGCGTAAAGCGTTGTATTTTAGATCCGCCATAAAGTTTGACGCAACCTGTATAGTTCAAATCAAACTTTATGGCGGATCCGAATACAACGCTATAAGCGTGCTTGCGCAGGTTCAGTCATATGACACTCGCTCCCTTGCGTCCGGCTACACCTAAAACTGGTTAATGCGACGCGACTTGTGCCTATATTCACATCCGCCATAAAGCTTGATTGGAACTTTAACACTTTAAAAGAGTATATAAGAAGTCAAACTAATTTGGTGAAAACTGCCATTAACATATAAATTTTTTTTTATTAAAAACTATTCCAAAATTTTAAAAATAAACGTAGGACAAGTAAAAAATTAAAAAAATACATAATTTTTTTTTTCAAATCTCGACTCACAACATGTAAACTTACATTTGCAAAACCCAGTATAAGCTATCCTTTTTATATAATTTTCACGAATTTTAATTTTCTTTAAAGATTTCTCTGTTTTTACAATTGTCCTACGATATACATTTGTTTGTACGTTCGTAAGCGGCGTACACACGGGCGTGGGTTGAAAGCGCCACACACGAAGTCGAATAAAGTTGTCAATCGACTTACTAAAGAAACATACAGGATGTTTGAGTATTTATCATTCCACTCGTTACGCATTGTTTGTAAAGTTTCTAATGACCGATTGGCCGACTGTTTAGACAGCCTAACTGCGGAGCCAAGGGTCGCGGGTGCGATTTCCAGCCGGGACAAATATTTGTGTGCATGAATATGTTTATTTGGTCCATGTCTGGGTGTGAAATACCTATATATGTATATATTATAAGAATATTAAGTATGTATATCAGTTGTCTGATACCCATAATACAAGCTTAGCTTAGTTTGGGACTAGATGACGCTGTGTGAGATGTTCCAGATATTATTATTATTACTGTAATTCTAGTTTTAATGTTAGAATGGTTATTATTTTAATGTTAGAATGGTTATTATTGATAATGATTTCAATCCAATTCAATTTAAAAACAGTTAAAGTTTTGAACTAGGTACATAATAGATTTTCGGGATCGAAAATAACGATTCCTTTGGAATCGTTTAAGAAAAACTATATTTATATGATAATAGCTTTAATCCAAATACCTATATTATTCCAAGTATTTACCAGATTTTTAAGATTAAGATTATCGATCCCGATCTGGAGATCGAGTTTCTTCGGGATCGGAATTGTTTTTTTTTTTGGGGGATAGGAGTGTTTTCTTCGGACTCGGGATGGTTTATTAGGGATGGTTTATTGTTTCTTTGGGATAAGGCTTGTTTTTTTTTCGAGACCGGGATTGTTTCTTCGGGATCACAAATTATTCAGGAACGGGATTGCTTCATAGGTAGCTATATTTGTATAGGAAATGACAGTAGCAAGAATAGCTATATGAAAGTAAGAAAAATTAAAAAATTACCACAGAGGCAGAGTTGTTAGATCCTAAGAAAGCCTTATGTAATTTTAGTAAAATCCGTTTAGTCACTGAAGTGTACACAGTTACACACAGTAATCGTTTAAGTTGAATACACATGACACATATATCAATAACCATAGACAGTAAAGTTTAAATGTTTCGGAATAGATTATTTTTTAATCACGCTGTATACAGTAAAATGTGTACGCCCACACGCATTGTTCTTTAGTTCGCGACACTTCGTGGGATGATTAAAGTCAATAACACGTCAAAAATGTATACATAATATATTGATCAAAAACATGACTACACATTTTTATGAAACTTGATTATTTCAATACCAATACTATATACGAGTATATTATATCATAATAATCATCATCATCATCATCAGCCCATGTTACCCCACTGTAGGGGCTTAGGTCTCCCCCAGGGTGAGGAGGGGGTTTGGAGCTTAAATCCATCACGCTACTCCACTGCGGGTTGGGGATTGTAACGACCGCCATCTATTGACAGCGTCCAGGACCGACTGCTTAACGTGCTCTCCGAGGCACGGAGTCAGTGATAGTTAATGTACTTAAGTCAGAAAAACTCATCGGTACACGGCCGGATTCGAACCATGGCCCTATGGCCTTATAAATTTGAGACAGGTTCGTTGCGCTCTGGGCTATCACGACACCATATAATAATATTATAAAAATACTGAAAAGTCATAGTGACGAAGCAATAAAACGGCGTAGTTTTTACACGAAGATATTTGAAAGGACGGATAGTAACATCGCGATGTAAGACGGATGGGCTTGGCCCAAAATTATTGACACGTGGTTTTTATTTTTGTTTCCAAAAATATAGACCTAACTATACCTTCCCCTAAAAATTAAAAAAAATCTTTAATTTGCCTAGTTATTTTTTTTCCAATAATTGATTAATAAAATATCCTTGTGTCGTCAACAGGACAGATGCTTACTAATTACATTGTCTTAGGCTAAATAATGTCAATATTTTTGTCGATTTATGACGATTACAATTATATTTGACATAGTGTTTGACTTTACCTCAATATTTTTTATTAGGTTTTAGCTTTTAGTTAGTGTTGTGATAGCCCGAACGCAGCGAACCTGTTTCAAATCTATAAGGCTATGTGGCCCTGGTTCGAATCCGGGCGTGTACCGATGAGTTTTCTGACGTAAGTACATTAACTATCACTGACTCCGTGCCTCGGAGAACACGTTAAGCAGTGGGTCCCGGTTGCTGTCAATAGATGGCGGTCGTAACAATCCGCCAACTGGCATTGGAGCAGCGTGGTGGATTTAAGCTCTAAGTTCTCCTGCAGTGGGGGTATAAAAAGAGCTGATGGAATGGAATTGGTTTTTACTGCTAAAAGCACCTTAATTAGTTCAGCCGCCCAGATGACGTCACAGGGACTATTTCAACGTCAAATGTATTTTTATATTAAATAACTGACGAATCCGTACATACAAAAATATATATTTTGAGAGGTTATTGTAGAACCTTATTCCTTTTAATTTTAATTACCATCAGCGCGACTTTAAAATTTTGGTGTTCTCTAAGTTGACCAACTTCTTCGCCATACAAATACGGGCGACGTATATTGGTCGACCGATTAGTCGAGTGGTCAGATACTCTAACTGCGGCACCAATGGTCACAGGTTCACTTCCCGCCCGGAATATTATCTGCTATAAAATATACTGGGGAAGGAAAAAAATTCTGAATATTTCATGGGTAATTTAACAATACGTCATTTCGCTCATGTTTTCGATTGTTTCAAAGTATCTAAGGTCATATCGAATATCTTGTATTTAGGAATTGCTTTCGATAAAGAAAACCATTTTTCGTATTTGGAGTCTGTTTTAACAAATAATAATACCTGGGACATCCCACACAGCGCCATCTAGTCTAAAGTAAGCAAGTATTATGCCTGTATTATGGGTTACTAGACAACTGATATACGAACTTAATAGTACATTATGATGCAAGTACGGTAAGTTGCATATTATAGTCGAGGCGTTTATAGGTACGAGGCGAAGCCGAGTGTTTATAATAAACCGATGACTATAATAGCCTGCTTACTGAGTACGAGCATCATACGACGTCTTTCAATACATTTGCGATTATAATTAGGTAGATACTTCAAAAGTAATAATGGCGGGATCGAAAGGCGCGAGCGGGTTGCTTTTCGCTGTTTACGCATGCGTTACAAACAGAATGCTCGTTTGTGATTGGTGTAAAGTAAAAAGGCATAGTACTGTAAAATACAACATTAAGGTACAAGTTTCGATGTCATAAAGACCGTATTAATAGCAAATGTATTAAGAATTTTCTTATTAATATATACATTTATGGATACTTTTACACCCAGACATGGAACAAATAGACATGTTCATGCACACAAATATTTGTCTTGGCCGGGAATCGAATCCGCCAACATTTATGGATACTTTTACACCCAGATACGGAACAAATAGACATGTTCATGCACACAAATATTTGTCTTGGCCGGGAATCGAACCCGCCACCCTTGGCTCTCCAGTGATGGACTCTAACCAATCGGCCAACTCAGTCAAACATCAACAAATATCAATGGAACGTCGATAGATTTGGAATCGAACCCCTGAATTAGATACGAGCATAGACAATAGAAGATAAAACGTCAAACTAATGACACGAATCGATCAAGCGACGCCACTGGACAAACTGACAAATTGAACTTTTAAATATATCTCAGAGGAACTAAGAGCTTTTAAGATAAATAGTTAAAGAATCGATTAAAAATCGTTTCAAGCATAGATATCATAATATATGCAGTGTAGATACCAAGTTTTATAGAAATACCATTATACAAGTAATCGTGTAAGCAGTTCAGTTCCAATCAAACTTTATGGCGGATCCGAACATAGGCACATGTCTATAAAACAGCCAAAAAAATAAAAATGTGTATTTCGGAGTTCAGTATTTGAATTTTAACGACTGCCATGGCAACCGGGACGGACGGCTTGACGTGCTCTTTAAGGCACGGAGTCAGTGATGGTTATATACTGAAGTCAGAAAAAAACTCATTGGTACATGACCTGGGACTCAAACCACGACCTTCAAAACGAGAAGCGGGTTCGTCACAACTCGGCTATCACGACACTTATAATACTTTATAAAAACCGTTTTCATCTGGTAAAGAGATGGGTGAAGAACGAACGGTCTTCGGAACCTGTGCTATGCGGTTCAAAATAGATTTTATCAAAAAGAAAAGACCGACTTTTACAAAGTCGAATTACCGAAGTCCGTACGAAACGTAAAGCAACGAAGTTCTGCGAGAATTAACGAGCGAACTTAAGCCAATCTATTTGAACTATTTTAATTAATTCTCGTCTAGTTTTTTTTGAAAAACTGGCGTCGAGGCGTTTGGATAAAAAAAAAATAGGCTTCCGTACTTCAATAAGAGAGAGGAACCTTTTTAGGATCACTTCTTTGTCCGTCCGTCTGTCTGTCTCTCAAGATCCTTTTCCTCAGGGACGAGTAATAATATCAGGGACATCCCACACAACGCCATCTAGTCCGAAAGCAAGCAAGTATTATGCTTCTATTATGGGGTACTTGACAACTGGTATACATACTTAAATATATACATATATAGATACTTTCACACCCAGACGCGGAACGAATATATATGTTCATGCACACAAATATTTGTCCCAGACGGGAATCGAACCCGCGACCATCGGCTTCGCAGTTAGGGTCTCGGCCAATGGATCAGTCTATATTACATATAGGTGAAGCGAGCGTGTGCGATGGTCAGTTCGCAAAGTCCTGTCAAATTAACAAAACTTCTGTCCTTTTAAATAAAAATTGCTTAAACAATAATGGACTAAATAAGCGCAATTTACCGTATTATTAAATCAGTCTAAGATTTAAATGCCACTGTGTGTGGTCCCCACATATTAAAGTTTATTAATTCCCTCATATTTTTTATTCGCCGGCCTTAATGGCGTCGTATTTATTTTGACGCGGCGCGCTTCGTTTTAAATCATACGAGCTGTCAAACTGACAGCGATTTTGGCGCCATCTTGGCTACGACCGTCAAAGACGGGTGCGTTCACTTTTAAAATTGTTTATATTGTCTGAGTGTAATGTTTTGATTTCGAAGCTGGAATATTAGATGAATTAAAATGGACAAATCGTGAAATACATGAAAACTAAAATACATTCATAAAATATAGCGGATGTTTTAATTTAGTCTATTTTCGGTTATTAAAATGTAAATGCATATATGAAGCACGGCTATAAAGCAACCTGTGCCAAATGTAATACTTGTGAGAAATGAAAATTGGACTACACCTGAGCCTGAGTGCTTTACATAATATAGAAGTTTAGCTGGAGATAGGTAATTATTTATGCCTTTGGATTAAAGGTACATAATAACTGTATAGACATAAACCATAGATGTTCTTTTCATAGAGCTACCACATTGTGATATCAAACATTTGAGCAAAAAATATACGCCGCAAACCAAATATACCCCACTTTGTGTTTTGAAATATTCAGCGTGAAATGGAATTTCAATTAGCCACATTTGATATTCGTACTGGAAAATATAGAGAAAAATAAAGATTCTGAAATAGCTTTAAATGTGTAATTTAAAAAAAATGTTTCTTTAAAACAATGTTAATAAATAAATAAACTTTTTTTGTTTAGTTTTTAGCTATGATCTGTATAATCACTGAGTTTATTTTCCTCACATTTTCGATCATTCCGAAGTATGAAACATGAAACGCTCCATCTATATAGTGTGAAATCTTAGATAACATCAAACCTATAGGTTTGATGTTATCTAAGATTTCACACTATATTCACAGGTTGATGTAAAATTATTTCTGTCGAACGTTTAATATTAAATTAGAGTGAAACTAATTCGGTCGCCGACGCATTTATGCGTTCAAAACGGAGTGAGACGACTAATTTGTCGCGTTCCGTTTTAAGTTTTCACGTTGTAAACATAGCAGCGGATACCGTTGAATAATATCGCAGTTAATTTCCGAACGGCCGCACACGAACGAAAATACCATGTCTACTCCAAATTAAAATAAAATGAAAATTAATTTATTGTCTTTATTTTACTTATTGTATAACATAACTTACCTATAATAACGTACACATCACGACAATGTCTAGACCCCAAACTAATTAGCTTGTGTTCTGGGTGCCATGCGAAGACACCACATGCATATAACAACCAAGACCCGGTACCAGTATCGATATTCATCATATAAATACTGACCTGACCTGGGATTCGAACCCGGGACCTCCAGCTTCATAGACAGGGTCGCTACCTACTGGGCTAAGCTGTCGTCAACTGCAACAGACATTGCATTCTTTGTTTTCATAGAGTAAATATTTTGACAGCGTTCGGTTTTAATCATGTTTATGGTTTTAACAGAATCATAAATGTCACTTCGACATTACGCAATTTTGCGGGTTTGAAGACCGGCGTGCGGGGATTTCGCGAGGGTGAAGACCGGCGCGCGGGGACCTCGTGCACTGAAACTCGGATTGAAACTCGCCATCTTACACGAGCTAGCTAGTGTATGAGCGGTTAGACGGTAAACGCAGAAGAGGGCTTCAAGTCAATTCGTACTTTTATTAAGTATTTATATAAATATTTATTATTTTACTTCGATCGTTTTGTATTCACTCGTTAGAACAAATTACAATGGACTTGTTGGGCCCATTATTTTTAGCATTAAAAAATAAGTCTGTATTTTCTTAATAAATTATTTCCAACATTTCATTAACATAATGTCCCTGTGACGTCATCTGGACATCTGGCGGATTTGTAAAAATTAAAAAATTATATTTTGAGAGATCGTTTTGGTAGTTTAATTCTATTAAGTTTTAATATTTATCAGAGTAGGTAACTAAAATTTTGGTCCAAGCCTATTCAAACGCAAAGCCTTTTCAGGGTTCCGTAGTCAAATGGAATAACAGAAAGAATAAATGGAAGAACAGAACCCTCATTATTTTGTCCTGTCACTCTATCTATTGATCTGTCGGTCGATCTGTCACAGACGGAGAGACGGACGGACAGCGGAAGCTTATAGTAATAAGGTTCCTGTTGGTACGTGGTTATTACCCTTTGGGTTCCATTCCATCAGCCCTTTTTATACCCCACTGCAGGGGCTTAGCCCTCCCCTTAGGTGAGGGGAACTTGAAGCTTAAATCCACCACGCGGCTTCACTGCGGGTTGGGGATTGTAACCGCCATCTATCGACAGCGTCCGGGACCGACTGCTTAACGTGCTCTCCTAGGCACTAGCACTAGCTATCACGACACTAAATCCATCACACTGCTCCAATGCGTGTTGGCGGATTGTAACGACCACCATCTATTAATAGCAACCGGTAGCGACTGCTTAACGTGCTCTCCGAGGCACAGAGTCAGTGATATACAGTTAATGTACTTAAGTCAGAAAAAAACTCATTGTTACACGCCCCGGATTCGAACCGCACGGCCACATGGCCTTCATAGATTTGAAACAGGTTCGCTGCGTTCGGGCTATCACTACACAACTTACACCCTTACACATATACACAACATACACCGTTTGGGTATGGAACCCTAAAAACTCACATGTTTCTGAAGGTACACATGTTCGTAAACACTTGTTCGTACAAAACTGCAGGGAAAAGGCTACCAAGAGCGGACGCAAGGAAATGGATCTCTTACTCTATTAAAAAACGATTAAGTTTATTATATCAAATACTAGCTTTCCGCCCGTGTCTCTACTCGCGTGGATTACATAGTTGTACCGGGACCCCCTTTTTCGGGATAAAAAGTAGCCTATACCACTCTTCAGCTTATACACTATATTATACGAAAAATTATAGCGGTCCGAATACAACTGTGTAGTCCACGCGCACGGAGCTGAAAACTAAGTTTGAAAATAAAATATAGCATACGTTACTTGCTAATAATGTTTTCTATAAGTGATTTTTTTAAAATCAGTTCAGAAGTTTTTGAGTTTATCCGTGACAAACAAATAACAATCAAATCCTTTCACTTTATAATATTGCTTCTAATATAAACATAAGTATTGCACGCGAGGGAAGCCGCGGACGATAACTAGTTAAAAATAAAATTTCAAAAGTACTTACAGGTCTATCAGAAAAGTAATGTAACTGGATGTATCTGCAATTTGCAAAACAATTTGAACCAAATGCGTTCGGTAATAAAGTTGTTTATAGAGTATTTTGTTTATAATTTATAACTTTTTCTTAATAAAATTATTTCATTGGATAACTTCGGGCAAACCTGCGCCAGCGCGTCCGATGTTAACCGATTCCTAATTTTTTTCTGATACATCTGTACATGATTATTTCCGTGCCTATACCTACACAAGAAGTAGGTAAAAAGGAAGAAAAAACAGTCAGTTTGTTATAGAGAGACGGTTATTCACGATTTGTGTTTAGATCGTAGTAAAATCCACCACTTACGAACGATAACTATCGAGTTAAACCAGAGATATACGTCTATTAGGCCATTAAACGGTTTCTGGACGAAATCTCCGTCCATCCATCATGGCGGCACTAAACGCTGTTTTGACAGCTGTCAAATTAGCGTCAAGATGGCCACGGACCTTTGCGTCAAACGTAAAGTGATTAATAAACTATTTTCGGTAAATAAATATTGATTCGTCGGAGTTATAGGTCACGATCATTGATGGCATGTACATCACTACATAAAGATTGAAGTTGTATTGAGGATCGTGCACGACTATAAGTCGAAATTGATTATGATATCAAAACCGGCAGAAGCCAAAGGCTAAACGTCTGGATGGAGAGCCGACGTCAAAAAACGTAGATTAAAATATCACCTAACTGTTCGGTTATAATTCACGGACACAAAGACAGTTTGTACATTGTTGGTATGGCGTAGCGAAAGTATATGGTCTTTTGAGACACACACACAAGTATGTAAAAGTCGGCCTGTCATTTTTGTTGACATTGCGAGGATGAATTCGGACATTATTATAATACCAGCATACTGCTACCATCACCGAGTGCTGAACTTGCCCTGGTTACCAATATTTTATTTTACTTTTATTAGTAAAATATTTATTTGTAGTCGTAATATTTATTGTGGACAATAAACTAATAATAATATTAATAATAATAATAATAATAATAATGATAATAATGTTTGGGACATCCCACACATTATCTAGTCCCAAAGTAAGCAAGTATTGTGCGTGTATTATGGGGTGGGTACTAGACAACTGATATACGTACTTAAATTTTTTTTATTATATAATACATATATAGATACTTTTACATGTTCATAGCACACAAATATTTGTTCCGGGCAGGAATCGAACCCTTGACTCTCGGCTCCGCAGTTAGGGTATTCGACCACTCGGCCAACCGGTCAGTCCGATGATACATAATGTTAATGGTATGTCTAATTTCTATGTTTGTGATTTTGCTCGCGTTTTCGATTTTTTCGAATCTTAGTGATTCTGCTATCTAAGGTCACAATATACGTATTTGACTAAGTAAAGCTTATTTTGTACTAACTTTTGTATGCGGTTCCGTTCGCGTGGGCCTAAAATTACCCGCCTACTATTCCCATTCCAAAAGCTGTGGGTAGGTATAGTTCGCCTCAAACTTTATGGCGGATCGGAATACAACACTTTAAGCGTTCTTGCGCAGGTACAGTCATATACCCCTCGCTCCACTGCGTCCCGCTACACCTAAAACTAGTTACTGCGACGCGACTTGTGCCTATGTTCGGATCCGACATTAAGCTTGATTGGAACTATACCAGTTATTACGTTGCTCTTTACTAGCTTTGATTATATAATGTCTGGATGGACCCTCATAACACAAGTGAACAGAAATGACAGTCCAACTTTTAGATACTTGTGTGCGTGACTCAACAGGCCACATACTCTCGCTACGCCATACTGACCATGTATAAACCGTATCTGTGTGCGTGAATCATAACCGAACTGTTAGGTGATATATTTATCTACGTTTTTTGATGCCAAGTCTTTATACAGATATTATATAATCAAAGTTTACTAAATATATTCTGACATACCGCCATAGTATATTAAACTTTTGTTCGTTGTTAATGAAAAATCTCCATGGACCCGAGAGAGAAATTTCGGGAACCTCTTTTCTAAAATTTGAAATGTCATTGTATCATTTTTACATCATGTGAACCAGTGTTCATATATAGACGTATAGAAATATTTTAATAACAATATTTCACGATAAAATCCATCAACCCGCACTGGAGCAGCGTGGTGGATTAAGCTCCAATCCCCTTCACCCTGGGGGAGGCGTAAGCCGCTGCAGTGACGCAGTAATGGGCTGGTGGAAGTGGATTTCGCGATATCGTACGGATCTCTCGGCGTGTTGTACGGATTCGCACTTGACCGTATTTTGACGTACAAAAATAACACGTTTGACGTTAATATATCGTACTAATGAAATATATCAGGTTACTCGGCGAAAATAAAAATAAAATATTTATCGTAGAGAAGCCATAAAAGCATTGATTAGAAAAAGACAGCTATATAGGATTTACGATAGGTGCGAAAGAGATAAACGATCGCATGGCATGGATCCACATCTCGCATTAATATACGATACCGGTATTGTACACTTAGTGAAAGATTGTTCCGAAGGAATATGGAATAAAATTTTATGCGCCTGCGCCGCGGCCGAGTAATGTGGGTTTGGCGAGTGGTAAGGAAATGGCGGCAGTCAGTTGCAGTTCAGATACCGGAGAATGAGTGACTGTAATAATAATGAGTGAATTTCGCATTCCGCGCGTTAAATCGTCAGCACATAGACTAGGTATTTCTCATTGAAAACGGTAAAAATATTTTAAATTTTTTTGTGTTAAAAAGGCTGACGCCTGCTAAACGCAACGGCTCAAAGCCAACTTTTGTCAACTTTATTAACTTTAAAAATTCTTTTGACAGCGAAACTTGTACCGTAATGTAGTATTTTACAGTACTAGGCCTTTTAACTTTACACCAATCACAAACGAGCATTCTGTTTGTGACGCATGCGTAAACCGCGAAAAGCAACCCGCTCGGGTCCTTAGCTCCGGCCATTATTTCATTTGCATTGTCTACCCAATTTTAATCGCAAATGTATTGAAAAACGTCGTATGATGCTCGTACTCAGTAAGCTGGCTATTATAGTCATCGGTTTATTATAACTCGGCTTCGCCTCGTGCCTATAAACACCTCGACTATAATATGCAGCTTATCGTACTTGCATCATAGGTAATACACAAAGTCCTGGGCACAACACAAACATCTAGGTAATCAATCACGTGGGCCATACGTGCGTCCCGCTTGCCCCTTCCTCAGCCTTGACGACCGCTTAGCCTAGTGGGTGGCGACCCTGCCTAAGAAACTGGAGGTCCCGGGTTCGAATCCCAGGTCGGGTCAGTATTTATATGATGAACATTGAAACTGGTACCGTGTCTTGGTTGTTATATATATGTGTTGTCTTCGCTTGGTACCCAAAACACAAGCTAATGCTTAGTTTGGGGCCAAGACGTTGTTGTGATGTGGACGTTATTTATTTATATTATTTATTTATATCCTATGTATGGCTTAGATGCATTTTTAAATGTTGTCGAACTAATTCAATTAATTCAAAGATCAGTGTGGTATGGATCCTTGTTCGAACACTAAACTATGGTATTGCCAACAAATTATATCTTTCTGCTTGTATACCCATACGTATAGCCATCAGTGTTTGCCATAGTTTGAGATTGTTTCGACATCCCACACAGCGCTTAATCCACCACGTTGCTCCAGTGCGAGTTGGTGGACTTGGACCTGTTGGTGGCAAACCTAAGTAATTGAAATTAATTTCAACTTGATACCTTCACGCGTTCCAGGGAAAAATGGCTTTGACAGACAGGCAGATAGACTGACAGGTAGAACGTATTGGCTCTTTATAGGTTCCGTTTTTCCTGTTGAGGTTAGAAATCCTAAAAAATAATTATCGTTGTCGTCAGATAAACTTTTGACGTCCCTACTATTTTAACGGTTCGTAGCGTTTGTGCAAAAACCTATTATAAAATTTGTGAAAAATAAGGTTTTTCTACAAACGCTTCAAAACTATTGAAAAAACTATTAAATAAATCAGTTGAAAAACCTTTATTTCCATAAATTTTAGGTTTTTACACAAACGCTACGAAACTGTTGTAACAATCTATAAAGTCGGTTAAAAACATTGAAGAAAAATATTTTATATAGCGCATGTTATGTTTTATCAGTTGAAACGTAGAAATGTGATCTACAAGAAATTTAAATAATTTCTTTGCTCCAATCTATTGAAATCTATCTGGTGGCTCCATCTATTATTAAATAGCCGTACTAGATAGACAGCGTCCCACCTTAAGAGAATGTCATAAGCCAACGAAAATTCAGAATGTCGCCGCCCACTAGCCCCAAAGGCGACATACCTTGTTATACGAGTTCGTGCTTTACACAAGCGAGACGCACAATAGCGCACCGCTTGAAATTAAAGGGCGTAAGTGCAAAATTATTAAAGTTTAATTTCCTTTAAATGAAACGCCTATTGAAAAATACAAAACGAGCATCGAATACAGAATTATGAAATCTATATAATATATTTTTTTCAACTATAACAAACTTCTTACTCAACTACAATGATTGATAAATGGATTTTTAAGAGGTATTTTTACGATTTATTTTTAATCTGTAAAACTTATTAAATAATAATTTTAAAACGAACGTCGTATAAAACGATGACAGTGATTTAATATATTTTAAAGACATTAAGATACATGAAATACTTTAAGCGATATCGTTGTTTGAAAATGCCGTCCTCAGCTTTTAACATCGCCTTAAGAAACAATATGTCCAGTGTATTCATAGTAGGTAATCTATCATAGAGTTTTAATCAAACAAATGTAATGATCGAAAATTAGCAAGTTTGAGTTATGAAGATAATGGCGACCATATTACTGAAATTTTTGAAATTTTAATTTTCAATAAACTTAAATATACTTACCTAGATATTTTAAATTTAACCTGTTCGCTACTCATTAACCATATTTGGTCAGATTGAAGGTCACGACCAATTTAATTCACAGAGACAACTGATGATTGATGACTAGTTAAAAGGTTAATAAACCGGATTCTATTCGTCCGGCAACCGAATGATAAAAATATCTTAAAATAATAAAAAATATAAAAGGTCTAATACCTACCCATAATATACTTCCTTACTTTGGGACTAGATGGCGCTTAGTGGTATGTCCCAGGTATTTTTATTATTTTACCTAAAATGTCAAATGTATAGTTAATTTTTTCGTCCACTGTACCAGATCGAGTTACTTCACAGCGGTTCTAAAAATTAAGTCATCACTCACTGCATACCAGTTTTTTATTATTTTTAAATACCGAAAGAGGTTGTATGCAACACACGCCATTCGGTAGGCGGTAAAATTGAATTATGCACCTAAAATAATAATATAATATAATATTTGCTAAGTTCCTTGTCTTCATTCTTCATCAGCCCATCATTTTTACCCCACTGCAAGGGCTTAGACCTCCCCCATGGTGAGAGGGGGCCTTGGAGCTTAAATCTACTACGCTGCTCCACTGTGGGTTGGGGACTGTAACGACCGCCATCTATTGACAGCTGCTTAACGTCCTCTCCGAGGCACGGAGTCAGTGATAGTTATGTACTTAAGTCAGAAAAACTCATTGGTACACGCCCAGATTCGAACCATGGCCTTATGGGCTAATAAATTTCAGACAGGTTCGTTGCGCTTTGGGCTATCACGACACCAAGCTCTTTGTATTCCTTATATGTATTTTTTTTTACAATTGACTAAGCATACAGAGTTTTTAGAACTTATGACAGTTTTTTGCACAATTTTTAAGCCAGCTATTACTTATAAGCTGTCTACAGGTTTGCTTGATTTTATCGATTGCCAAATTACAACTGAAAAAAACTGATTGGCAGTTATATATAGGAATTGTCGACAGAAGTAAAAAATTAGAACTTTTAGTATTAAAATTTGAATTTTCATAATGTTATTAAAATTATCAACATCAATCTGGTTTTCACATCTATTGACACTCCGAGCAATGACGCAGCCGCCAGCGACACGAAACTGAGTAACGCTCTGGCCTTACTCCCCACTCAGCAGTTAGTAGTGGGGATGTAGGGGAACAACCGGCTTCTCGCGTGAAAGCCGATTATTCCTTATATTTCCCCCACTTATATTATTTAGCGTGACGCATTTTCGTGTGGTTTTCGGCTCACCCCGTGCCATAAGAAGTTTCACTTCAAAAATTACCTTACTGTCTTGCTACCACCATAAATTCCGTCACGTATTTAGTTTTTGATTGAGTATGCTATGTCTGGATGGATCCTTGCAATAAAATTTTAACAAAAATGACAGACAGACAGACAAAAATTACATACTTGTTTGTGTGACTCAAACGACGACATCGGAACGCCTCTTGCTTCGCCTTCCTAACCAAGTACAATCCGTCTCTCTGTGCGTGTACGTAGATACTATAACCGAACAGTTGTGTGTCATTTGTGTGTGTGTATCAACCGACGACCGCTTAGCCTAGTGGGTAGCAACCCTGCCTGCGGGGCTAGAGGTCCCGGGTTCGAATCCCAGGTCGGGTCAGGGTCATATGATGAATATCGATACTGGTACCGTGTTATGGTTGTTATATGTATGTGGTGTCTTCGCTTGGTACCCAAAACACAAGCTAATGCTTAGTTTGGGGCCTAGACGTTGTTGTCATGTATACGTTGTTATTATTATTATTATTATTATTATTATTATTATTATTATTATTATTATTTTATCTACGTTTTTTGACGCAGACTCTCTATCTAGACATTATATAATCAAAGGTATGTAGTATAATATAGAATCTCCTTGTACACGATTTTACGTATTCGACTAAACACAAAGACAGACACGCATACAAGTTTAATGATTTTAATGAAAAATTGCTCATTACCGCATTAAGCCATCCAAATACTTTTTATAATCCTTATTTTGACAGGGTACTCTTGAATGGACAGTTTTAGAAAAAAAAACGTCCGATCTCTCGCTGGGTGGCGCGTGAGTCAACCGAAACAGATATGGCCTCTACGGTACAGTAGTGTCGTGACATTGGTGTTTTGTGTTCGATTCTTGGGGCAGAAAAAATACTAAATAAAATAATGCGAACGAACTGTGTCGTCTATACGAACATAGGTATTGATTACAGGGGAGTGTTCCAAAATTTTCAAGTGATGTGTTGAGAGGGATGGAGTCGCCTTTATTTAGTTTAGTTTATTTAGTTTAGTTTAGTTTATTTAGTTTAGTTTATTTAGTCTCCTATATTTTATATTTTACACCCAGTCACGAAACAAACAGGGATGTCCATGCACACAAATATTTGTCCCGGGCGGGAGTCGAACCCGTGACCCCTGGGCTTCGTGGTTTGTGTCTCTAACAACTCGGCCAATCGGTCAGTCAATCTTAAACCGATAAAAACTTTTTTGTTCAATAATATCAATATGTGATTATTTGAAATTGGTTAAAAAATAAGTAAACTTTACTTCCATACAAATTCCTGGGTACGTTCTCGACTGTTTGTAGATAACGAAAAGATATACAGTAAATAAAATTGACAGCAGCGTTTGGTTCTAATGGTCATAAAATGTCACTTCACAGTATCGAAAATGTAAAAGCAAATTCGCGGGGATGAAGACCGGCGCGCGGGGACCTCGCGGACTGAAACTCGCCATCTTGCACTAGCTAGCTAAATGGTTAAATGGTAAACGCAGAAGGAGGCTTCTAGTCAATTCGTATTTTTTTGTGAAAAGAAGATATTATGTCATAAAAATTGATAAATAAAATTTAAATTTTATACTTTTCCATCAGCCTTTTTTATACCTCACTGCGGGGGCTTATTCCTCCCCTTAAGATGAGGGGGCTTGAAGCTTAAATCCACCACGCTGCTCCCATGTGGGTTGGCGGATTGTAATGACCGCTATCTATTGACAGCGACCGGGACCGACTGTTTAACGTACTCTCCGACGTACGGAGTCAGTGATAGTTAATGTACTTAAGTCAGAAAAAACTCATTTGGCACACGCCCGGATTCGAAACACGGCCACATGCCTTATAGATTTGGAACAGGTTCGCCGCGCTCGGGCTATCACGATATAACTTTCATATAAGCAAAAACCAATATGGCATACGAACCCGTCTGCGCAGTACAACGGAACTGCACGAAGAACGGCCGACTTTACGCTGCGGGAATATCTTTAACATAACTCATGTATTCACTCATTGTGACATTAAACCTACACAGATGTCCTCTATAGTCTATGCCATACGGTTAGGTATAATCAATTTATTAATTAAGATATATGTATTTATATATGTGCTTATCTTTTTTTTTTGTGGTGGCCAAGAAATAAAGTCAAATAAAACAGGTAACAGTTCTGTGGACGAGAACAGCCAAAGACAGGGAGCTGTGGTGGCATTTGGGGGAGGCCTTTGTCGCTAATGACACACGGATAGAAGAGTCGCGGAGTTGTAAATAAATATATACATTGTAGTAATAATAATAATATAATTAATAATATAATAATACATCTATCACACAGCGTCATCTTGTACCAAAGTAAGCAAGTATTATGCTTGTATTATGGGGTACTAGACGACTGATATATATACTTAAATAATGTTTTTAATATAATGTATTCATATATAGATAATTTTACACCCAGACACGGAACAAATAGATATGTTCCTGCACACAAATATTTGTCCCGGGCGGGGATCGAACCCGCGACCCTTGGCTCCGCAGTTAGGGTCTCTAACCACTCGGCCAACCGGTCAGTCAAGTCAAGTAAGTTTGTTAGATAATAAGTAAAGAATGTAACAAAATCAGTAATTGTCCTTTTATCTGAAGTTTCCATTCCATCAGCCCTTTTTTATACCCCACTGTAGGGGCTTAGGACTCCCTTCAAGATGAGGGGGCTCGGAGCTTAAATCCACCACGCTGCTCCAATGCAGGTTGGCGGATTGTAACGACCGCCATCTATTGACAGCGACCGGGACCGACTGCTTAACGTGCTCTCCGAGGCACGGAGTCAGTGATAGTGATTGTACTCCGAGCCTTTTCATCTTGAGAGGAGGCCTAAGCCCCTGCATTGGGGTGTTAAGGCTATTACTACTACTACTTATGTTTTTGTACGCGCTCTCTGTATTAAATTTTTATTTGTTTGAACGTATTTTGTCTAGTCATGTATTAAACTTGAATGAATAACAAAAAATGCAATTTTTTCTGTTGCCCGACAATTCGTTAAGGTCTTTATTAAAGTAATAACAGTTTATTAAACATACGTTAAGCGATCGCACGATGTTTATATGGTGGCTGTAGACTAGGAGACGGTGTTTTATTAGTTCATTAAAATTTTAGAAGGATGTCTCATTATTGAAGTTCCATGTATATCAATTGTTAAGTACCCATAATACAATCTCTGTTTAGTTTGGGATTAGACAGCGCTGAGTGGAGTGTAGGTACTAGATATTAATACTATTAATATATTTTTTTCCAAACTCAGAAAATTTCCCAATAATAATAATACATCACAACACCGCCTAGATCCTAAACTAAGCATTAGCTTGTGTTTTGGGTACCAAGCGAAGACACCACATACATATAAAAACCAGTATCAATATTTATCGTATAAATACTGACCCAACCTGACATTCGAACCCGGGACCTCCAGCTTCGTAGGCAGGGTCGCTAACCACTAGGCCAAGCGGCCAAGTAATTAATGAATGATATTTAGTATGTCCAGAAATCCCGTCAAAAATGCAAGAAGTGTCAATAGTTAGACATAAGTCAACATATTCCGATCCTATTTCATTATCTCTTACCCCTAATGTTTTCCTGCTTATAGATATTAAAATTATCAAAATGCCGCGACTCATGCTGTCTCTTTTTTCGCTTCGAAAAAGTATTTCAAAGCGAAATAGAGAGAGAGAGAAACAATGACGACCACTTAGCCTAGTGGGTACGGACCCTGCCTACGAAGCTGGAGGTCCCAGGTGCGAATCCTAGGTTGGATCAGTATTTATATGATGAATATCGATATTGGTACTGAGTCTTGGTTGTTATATGTATGTGGTGTCTTCACTTGGTACCCAAAATACAAGCTAATGCTTAGTTTAGGGCCTAGACGATGTTGTCATGTGTAGGTACGTTATTATTATTATTATTATAATGACGTGCTTAACTGAAAAGTACACCCACGGGCGTATTTTTTTTTTTGCTCATATTTTTGTAGTTACTATCTAACACCGCGGTATCTTAAATTGTCTTTTGATATTTAAGTTTTCATGTACATTTCTGCAGCGCGCTTCCTTACTACAATCCATTATTGCATTCTTCTCGTGTTACTCACAGGCACAGGCGGCTCAGTATTGTTCGGGGAACGAAGTTCGATGCTCGGTCAAACAAAGTCGTACATATCGCTCCTTTAGGTTTGATTATTTTGAGTCTTGGATTTTTTCTGGTTGCGCGAATAGAATAAAATACATGAATAATTTTTTTTGGTTAACACTTTCACATTCTCAAAATGAATTATATCTTTTATTATGAAATACTAATTAATCTTAAATAAAGGCCTGACCTGTCGGTCTAGTGCTTGTAGACACCGACTTCAGACGCAAAGATCGCGGCTTCGATCCCCGCCCGGGACAAATATATGTATGCACATTGTTTTGTGCCTGGTTTTACATTGTGTATAATAATAACGTATACATCACAACAACGTCTAGGCCCCAAACTAGGCATTAGCTTGTGTTTTGGGTACCAAGCGAAGACACCACATACATATAACAACTGATACCCGGTACCAGTATTAATATTTATCATATAAATACTGATCCGACCTGGGATTCGAACTCGGGACTTCCAGCTTCGTAGGCAGGGTCGCTACCCACTAGGCTAAGCGGTCGTCAACATAACACAACGTAATATTTATGCCTTATAAAAATACTTAAGGAATTAAATGATCCTATATGACATGACTTGTCCCCAATATTATTATTTAATTATAATAATAATAATAATAATAATAATAATAATAATAATAATAATAATAATAATAATAATAATAACACACGCAATCACAACAACGTCTAGGTCCCAAACTAAGCATTAGCTTGTATTTATTAATACTCCACTGCAGAGGCTTAGGCCTCCTCTCGGGATGAGAAAGCTTGGAGCTTAATTTACCACGCTACTAAAATGCGGGTTCGTGGATTGTAACGCCTGCCATCTACTGATAGGAACCGGGACCGACGGCTTAACGTGCTTTCCGAGTCAGTGAGAGTTCATACAGCATCAATAAAATGAGAAAACGAAATTATTAACACCTTGCGGGCATAGTGAAATTTAGTCTCTGATATAAAAGCTTATGAATTTAATGACAGTGAAATATTTGTACGGGCAGAGATGTAGGCGCGAGTCCAACGCGTGCTGTTAAAAAACGAGATTGCACGATAACAGGTATAGTACCTGTTACAACTTCATTGAATATCAAATTCTCTAAGCGTATCTTCTTGGGCGGTAACCTGTTACATCATAATTTTTAATTACGAATTTAAATGCTGCAGTAATTAGAACTATATAAAATTTAAATCCGATAGATTTACGGACGGACGGACAAAAAAGCGAACAAACATATCCTAACGGAAAACGTCTCAATTAGCTGACGTAAGATAATCCAGGAATAGATGTTATATTTACATACGAAATGCTGTCTTATTTTGATAGCAATAAAGTCTTGATTTCCGTTTTTACAAAATACTGTTATTAATACTTTTATTAATTAAAATTGAAAAATGACACTTTAATCTTAATACGAATAAAGTGTAAAATCGATTGGGATTTGTAATTTAAATATTTGCATGCAAATTTATACTTTAAGCTATTAAGAATAAGGCGTAAAATGGATGAAAATGAAAACATGAATACGATACCCTAACCGCGATATAAGCTTGAAATGTTGGATGACATGCGCGTGCGGCGGGCCGCGAAATCTTTAGAGAGGATAGATTATTTAATTAAGTATAATAAAATATGTAAGTTATCTGACCAATCGGTCGAGTAGCTCGAGACCCTAACTTTAGAGCCAAGGGTCGCCGGTTCGATTCCTGTACGGGATAAATATTTGTGTGCATGAACATGTCTATTTGTTGCGTGTCCTTAGTGTAATTTTATAATATTCTTCACTTCATAAGCCCATTTTTACCCCACTGCAGGGGCTTAGGCCTCCCCGGGGTGAGGGGAGCTTGGAGGATTTTGTAATATTTTAAAAGAATATTTATAAAGACAATTTCTAGAAATAGCAAAGTTTTGGCTCTATACAAACCTAGTTCTAACAACTGAAGTGAAACTATCATTTAAAAAAAACCATGATTAAAATATGCGTATTAAAGACGTCGTTAAAAAATATAATCGTTTAAGAGCGTTCGTAAGGGCGTTCACGCATTCCGCCCCTCCTTAAGTGAGGCTCAATCTCATTTCCTTCACCCGCAAAGCCTCCACTGTGTTGTATTTAACTGTCTCTAGACTCTATAAAAATTCGTTATTATTAACAAGATTACGATAGTTTTGATTAAGAAACTTGTTCCATACGAACCCTTGAAGATAACAATAACAATGAAGAAAACAATAGTTACATCGTGTCGTGATAGCCGAGTGGTCGCGAGCCCGCTTATTGTTTAGAAGGTCGTGGTTCGAATCCCCGAAACTGGCATGTACCAATGAGTTTTTTTAATTTATGTACATAATTATCTCTGACTACGTACCTCGGAAAGTTAAGCGGTCGGTCTCGGTTGCCGTCACTAGATGACAGTCGTTAAAATTCACCAACCGGCACTGTAGTAGCGTGATGGATTAAGCTCCAAGCACCCTCATCCCGAGAGGAAGCCTAAATCCCTGCACTGGGCTATAATAGGCTGATATGGAATATACATCACTTAAGACGTTAGTAAAATTGACTAAGAACTAAAAATCTATAATTTATTATCGTTGCAATACCTATGACCATATTTGTTTCATTCATTTAACGGCAACTAATTGAAAATTTAGAATGAATGAATGAAAAATATTTTTATTTCCTTAGTTAGGTAATTACTTTGGAATGGGGTTAACAATAAGCCCTCCACGTAGGGAGAGGTTTGTTTGTCTGCCTGTTTCGTTCAGTAGAACGTAGTCGGCTTACAAACTTTTTGACACGTGAAGCCGTCGGTATCCATCCAAGTGGCCTAAATACATGCTAACTTACTTGCTATTTGTTTTAATTTAAAAACCACTTAATTAACTTAATAACTACACCACACTACGCATTTCACTTATGAACTAAATTGGGTCTGAAAATTTAGAGCTCCTAAGTTAGTTAAGATTGGCGTTAGATTGAATAAATTCGAATAAAAAACTTCCTACCATTTCATCCCTTTTGCTGTTGAGACGATGGGTCCCTGGTCCAAGGATACCAAATCACTTGTCCACGATTTGGGTGTCGCGTTGTGTCTGTTGACAGGGGATCCTATGTGCAAGGAATACTTTGTTCAGAGGATCAGTGTCGCAATACAGCGCGGCAACGCGGCAAGCATCCTTGGTACCCTAAACGCATCGTCTCTTTAAAATTTTGTCATTTATCATAATTTACATAATATTTTTTAATTTTTAAATACTTTTAGTTTTTAATTACTTTTTATTTTATAGATCTTAATTATCCATACAACATTTATTAATAATGATTGTCGCCCAGCGATTAAAATACGATCGTCCTCTCTAAGGATTTTTAAAACTCTTTGGGTGGCCGGCCACCCACGGGCGTACTGTCCAAACATTCACTGATCCACATTCAAATTAGGCGCCACTGTACCATAGTCGAAAATTTTGTATTGTACTTAATAACTAGATAAAACAACTAGATATTACTGTACTTATATGTTGTTGTTTCTAGTTTTGGAAAAAATAAAAATACTTAGAGAACCAGAGGCAGCGTTCTCAGTTGAGACCCACTAAAAAAGAAAATAGGACGATTATTCCAATATTAAATCTGTAGTACTTTAATAATGAAGAAGAAATTTGATAACAAATACCATAGTAATGTTAAGAAATTGTTATTTTTCGGATACTAATCGGATATAGAAAAATTGTCAACGCAAAGGAAAATATTAAATTCATCATATGTTCTGTATAACAAGGAATTATGCCGAGGTTTTAATAATGTATATAACAAAGAAATTCTACAGAATCGTATGGTGTAAAAATCGTGACTTTAAACGGTGTTATGGAATAAAAAAATTAAACCAAAAATAAAAAAATAAAAATTGGCAGTTATAGGGACTGCCGATAGAAATGAAAACTTTGAACTTTTAGTATTAAAATTTGAAATTTCATAATGTTTAAATTATAAATTATTAACGTCAATCTGGTTTTCACATCTATTGATTTTATGACTAAATATTGTATTTATATTTTGTAATATTTTTAAATTTTTTTTTTTAATTTATTTATTCAAAGCAAACTTACAGCTACACAATCGAGACTTAAAGTCTTTCGAATATACTACAAAACCAATTAAAAGTTTACACAAATTACATTTCATACAAGGCGATGAATGAAAATTAAAAAATAGCAATTTACACACATATACATACTTAAATAAGATGTGTAAAAATTTGGGAATTAATAATGAATGTGTATATATATGAATAATAAAAAACCATACAAACAAACAAACATGCATATAATTGTTGCTCGCAGTGTCAATACATGTGAAAACCAGATTGACGTTCATAATTTTAATTTCATCATCATCATCAGCCCAATTTTTACCTCACTGCAGGGGCTTAGGCCTCCCCCAGGGTGAAGAGGGGGGCTTGGAGCTTAAGTCCACCACGCTGCTCCACTGCGGGTTGGGAACTGTAACGACCGCCATCTATTGACAGCGTAAATTTTAATTTAAACATTATGAAATTTCAAATTTTAATACTAAAAGTTCTAAGTTTTCACTTCTATCGGCAGTCCTTATAACTGCCAATTTCTTTTTTTTACCACCGTCTGCAGACATCGTCAGGATCAAGGATCTAAACAAATGTTTGAAAACGGATATTTAAAATAACCCTAATACCATGACAATATTATTTCGTTAATTTCTAATAATAAAATCGAATGACTTAAAATTATAGACATATAAAAAAAAAATAGCAAAGCACATATTTTTTAAATTTGTTTTCATTTTCGACGAATCGGTTAAACGATAACTTCGAAAAATTTTTTTTCAAATCTACAAATCGTATTGATGCTGCGGTTGAACTAAAGTGCTAGAAACGAACTAACGGTTACTTAAAAGAAAACAGCACGCAACAAAAATTGGTTTCATATCACACTGTGCGGTCGTACGGGACAACGGGACCCTTCGTGTGCGACTCCGACTCGAACTTGACCGGTTTTTTATTGTTATTCATATATCAAGTGACATGTCGTTGAATAAAGTGTAATTATGTAGATTTAAAGTACAATTTAAACTTAAATAAAATCTTATGAGATTGCAAGGGACGATGTATTTTCATGAGTTTTTCTTTGTTGTCTGTCTAAATTATGGATTTTTTTTGTGGGCATATTATGTATAGGGGCAGAATGAGCTGCGCTTTACAATGTCGTCTCATAAACTGCAGTTACTATAGAGCATTAGAATGGGTTAGAGTTGGCATGTAGGCGGCTGCGCTGTCCCCTATAAGTATATATGCAATATATGCAATATGTCTAAAATGCGACATCATATCATACCAAAGTTGTAAAAGAACGGGATGAACGACTTAACTTCTTTCTAAAATGATATAAATCTGAGACAAAACTATTCACGTATGCGTAATTTTAATAATAATAATAATAACGTACACATGACATTAACGCCTAGACCCCAAACTAAGCATTAGCTTGTGTTTTGGGTACCAAGCGAAGACACCACATACATATAACAACCAAGACCCAGTACCAGTATCAATATTCATCATATAAATACTGACCCGACCTAGGATTCGAACCTGGCTACCCACTAGGCTAAGCGGTCGTTGTTACTTATATTTGTATTTGAATTATTTTTGGCACACGTGTCTTTGAACAAATATCGTCACATGGCACCTCTAACCTATTCGATTCTCTGTGGTAGTTACAAACACCGATGCAATAAGGACTAGTAAGTCTTGTGTACCAAAACCTTGTAGGGTAGAGACGTTTCAAGTAAAATTATCTTCAATTTTGATGTACCTAATATAGACCTTTTATTATTTTGCAATTTAAAACTTTTATTTTTAAAAACTAACTTATTTAGGTAATAAATAAAGAAGTAGAAATCATGCTTTTTCAAGATTGCGGCCTTCGTTAATTATGAACTAAATATCTGTATTTTTAGGTTTACCCTGGAAATTTTTATAAAGTATGTTTCCAATGGCCGATATAAAAGATTGACCGGTTGGCCGAATCGTTAGAGACCATAACTGCGAAGCCGAGGTTCGATTCTCGCCTAGGACAAATATTTGTGTGCATAAACATGTCTACTTGTTCCGTGGCTGGGTGTAAAAGTATCTATATATGTATTATATTATTAAAAAAAATCGAATATTTAGTACGTTTATTAATTGTCTAGTACCCCATAATACAAGCATAATATTTGCTTGCTTTGGGACTAGGTGACGCTGTGTGGGATGTCCCAGATATTATTAATATATTATTATTGTAATAACAAATAACAAAAATATAATAAAGTTAAAAATTACAGAGAGTCCCTACGCAAGAAATGTTTGTTTTTCGACGTTCTTGGTGATTGGTAATTGTTAGATTATTTCTTACCCTTGAAATTTTCATTAATGTACTACTGTAGCTGTTATAACAAAAAATAATAAATATTAAATTAAACTAAAAGCTAAAAGGGGTCTTCACTTCTTCACTTCATCAGCCCATTTTTTACCTCATTGCAGGGGCTTAGGCCTCCCCCAGGGCGAGGAGGGGGCTTGGAACTTAAGTCCACTACGCTGCTCCACTGCGGGTTGGGAACTGTAACGACCGCCATCTATTGACAGCGTCCGGGACCGACTGCTTAACGTGCCCTCCGAAGCACGGTGTCAGTGATATTGTGTACTTGAGTCAGAAAAACTCATTGATACACGCCCGGATTCGAACCATGGCCATATGGGGCCTTATAAATTTGAGATAGGTTCGTTGCGCTTTGGGCTATCACGACACAGGGGGTCGCCATACAAGAAACGTATTTATTATATTGTACTGTGGTACAGAACCCTTCGTTTTCATAACAGACGTTGCTTAGTATTGCCAAGATATTAAATTACGTATATATATGTGTATACATTATAAAGAATATTTAAATATGTATATCAGTTGTTTAGTAACCCATAACACAAACATTACTGCTTACTTTGGGACTAGATGGCGCTGTGTGGGATGTCCAATGTATTATTATTAAACCAAATGAAAGACTGAAATAGCTATATGCAGTCAGAGCTAAAAAATATGTAAATTATACTAATACACTCGTTATAAACCTAAATTCAATCTCCTTTTTAATTCATCCAATAAAATGAATTAAGCAATTCAATTCGACAGTAAAATTCTTGCGCATTTTTGTTGTGAATTAAGTTATATTGCCGGACAGAGATCAAATACGCCGCTCCTTTTGAAATCGCCGACATGCCTCGTTTTGAGTTTAATTAATTGTTTAATTAATATAAAGTAATATTCGTTTTGCAGAAATTCAAACATACTTATGTGCTTGTGTTTTTAACTAAGAATTAATTTTTAATAGCAAAGCTTAAATTACTACAGTTAACCTATTCGCTACTCAATAACCATATTTGGTCAGAGTGAAGGTCACGACCCATTTAATTAACAGAGACTAATGATTGATGACTAGTTAATAGGTTAACTACTCCCAAATCCTCACCTGACAAGCATGGTGGGCGTATCATCATCATCATCATCAGCCCATATTTTACCCCACTGCAGGGGCTTAGGCCTCCCCCAGGGTGAAGAGGGGGGCTTGGAGCTTAAGTCCACCACGCTGCTCCACTGCGGGTTGGGAACTGTAACGACCGCCATCTATTGACAGCGTCCGGGACCGACTGCTTAACGTGCCCTCCGAAGCACAGTGTCAGTGATATTGTGTACTTAAGTCAGAAAAACTCATTGGTACACGCCCGGATTCGAACCATGGCCCTATGGGGCCTTATAAATTTGAGACAGGTTCGTAGCGCTCTGGACTATATGGTGGGCGTATAGCCCTGTCTAATCTTTAAGCAGTACTGGAGGTTTCAAAATCTTAAAAACATCTATTAATCCATCAATCAAATATCTTACTTTCGTAATTATGTGACATAATCTTTAAATACGTCACAATTTGATGACCAGTTGGCCGAGTAGCTAGAGAACCTAACTGCGGAGCCAAGAGTCGCGGCTTCGATTCCCGCCTGGGACAAATAGTGCATGAACATGTCTATTTGTTCCGTGTCTGGGTGTGAAATATCTCTATATGTATATATTATAAGAATATTTAAGTACGTACATCAGTTGTCTGGTACCAATAATACAAGCTTTGCTTAGTTTGCTACTAGATGGCGCTTTGTGGAATGTTCCAGGTATTATTATTATTATTACTTTGTGGAAAAACGTCACCACAAAGCCGCATTCAAAAAGTGCTGGTTCCTCTCAGAAGGATAGGCAAGAAACTGAGGGACGCTTTTTTTAACAATATTATAAACAATTTCTTAACAATGAGTGCTTAAAATTAATATTATTGATACAAACCGATAGCTGAGCCGTGATGTCGTGATAGCCCAGAGCGCAACGAACCTGTTTAAAATTTATAAGGCCCCATAGGCCCGGTTCGAATCCGGGCGTGTACCAATGAGTTTTTCTGACTTAAGTACACAATATCACTGACACCGTGCTTCGGAGGGCACGTTAAGCAGTCGGTCCCGGACGCTGTCAATAGATAGCGGTCGTTGCAGTTCCCAACCCGCAGTGGAGCAGCGTGGTGGACTTAAGCTCCAAGCCCCCCTCCTCACCCTGGGGGAGGCCTAAGCCTCTGCAGTGGGGTAAAAATGGGCTGATGATGATGATGATGATAATCAATACCCTTATATACCTACAGTACCTACTATCCGTTCTTGCAACTATAATTCTTGCCAAATTTCATTTAACTTAATTCAGCTGTTCAACCGTGAAACGATAACATAATCTTTTACTTATTATTATTACTTTTACTCATTAATAAATTTTAAAATATGCACTTACTAAAATGTATAATAAACCAAAATAACGAATAATAATTCGTTGGTAGCTTATATTTATTTATTTATTCATTAATAAACAAAGCGGCTTTTCAAAAACCGCCATTCATAATTAATAAAGCTAGTTATCTAATCCGAAAAATTCCCCTTTTGAGGTAATTACCCGACTTTTGGGCAGATTCCGAGCATACCGGCTTTATTAAAAAACAAGTGTAGATTATACCGAATCTAAGTTTTCGTGGTTCCGTATACTTGTTTTGGATCTCGTACGTATACGTCCTCGATATAGATGCGGTCGATGTGTCCCATCACCTGCTCACTACCCCATCCCTAAATCACGCTAGGTCCTTCCAAGAAAAATTAACGCCCCGGTGCATTCGATTTGAGGGTTTTCTGGAATAGTCGTTAGTTTACATATAGGCGGTAGGACAGCGTCAGTTTTGAGGTGGTAAATGACAGAACCAAAAAGACTAGCCAATGCGAGTCGGACTCACGTCCTGATGGTTCATTACTTCACCTTCACCATGAAAGATGAGCGCGGTATCATCAGCGTAGGTAATAATTCTGCCATTTAGGAGTCGGAGATCACAAAAGTCGTTAATGTACGTAAGAAAAAAGCGTGGGACCGAGCAGTAGTGTGGAACCATCGGGGCGCGAGTCAGTCTGGCACTTGGCCGGTTTTTTGTAAGTAGTAACGAAATAACTGGTTCGATTCCGGGCGTGTACCAATAAGTTTCTTCTGACTTGAGTACATAACTACCAGTGACTCCGTGCCTCAGAAAGTACGTTAAGCCGTCGGTCCCGGGTGCCCTCAACAGTCGTTAAAATCCACCAACTCGCACTGGAGCAGCGTGGTGGGTTAAGCTCCAATACCCCTCACCCTGGGGAAGGCCTAAGCCCTGCAGTGGGGCATAATGGGCTGGTAGAATAGAATGGAACAAAATACAATGATTTTTCGAACGGGATCGTAAAAAGAACATGATTTACAAGAAGTGCCATTTATATTAATAAAAAAAGTAATACTACGTAATGGTTTTTTTTGGTTTCCCAACGAACCCTAAATAGCGAATTTTTTTACCGTTCGCCTACATTTTTATGTAAATCCAGAGAGCTCTGCCATAGGCCATAAATTTGATAATTACGACATGAATGACTTTATTATCTCGAATTTTCGTTAATTAATGTTCATGTATAATGTTTTAATCGCTTTATTTGAGCTGCTAATGTAGGCATATTTTTTAACTTTCCATGTGGTTTCTTTAAACATCAACAACATTACTCCAACATGTTGTTCAATACAACATGTTGTGGGACTTATGTTGATATTAAAGCTTCGCGTAAATCCGGTTTTCGATTTGCACTTTGGATGAGTTTTTTGAACGCAACCTAAATTATTGCTACTTCACAGGATATTTTTCACATGATTTCACTTGTGAAATTTCACAGGTAATGATTTTTATTCACCATGAACTTATACATATATAGATATATATCACTTTTGCCATTATTTGCTACTGGAAATTAAATATGAATTCTAATTTTCATGATTATAGCCAAACGGTGGCGCTCCAATGTGCAATAGAAATAGATTTGATTTAGGTAATATGTAATTATGTAGTACATACATGTGCTGTATTTGCTTGAATACGTATTTTAATGATTTTTTTTTATAAACGATGCTATTCGCAAGATTTGCGATTTCGTTCAGGGTTATTTGTAGCAGGCATAGCGTGCTATGTGTAGGAAAGTATGAGCAAAGTAGCAGGTGCGACGTATGATTATGCATTTCATATGATTTTTCACATGCTACTCATGAAATGTGTCTATTGCATATTGTCTATGTCTATCTATATCTTCACAAATTTGTATGGTCGTAAAGATTGAAAAATGAAAATATTATTTAGCATTGAAAATGTTTATTCAATCGCTTCAGTGGAGTACCTACCCGTTTCCAATAAATATGCGACAGGAGCCTAGCAGAATGAAAATGGTATTAAAAGATGCATTATTGAAAAGGCTACAATACTACAAAAGAATTGAAAAAAGTTAACAACATTTCTTTAATTAATAAACACAAATTCTCGACCGATTTATTTGGGACTTTTCAAAGAATCTCAAATTTCTCAAAAACCAAAAAGTTATTAAAATTCTGACAAAAGCGCTCTTGAGTATTAAATTATCTATTGTTCAAGCCTTTAATTGTATGAGTCGGTGAATATTTAATACTACTTTTGTGGTCCCTTAAGAAGGTACTTACTTTTTACAAAAAAAAATTGTATATATTTTGCAGGTAACTTTATTTTTCACGTATTCATAAAACAATAAAGATGCTTGACCTCTTTTTTTCACGTTATTTTTAAAAGCATTAATGAAATAAAATAATTTTCAATGCGCCAGAAGGTCATGAAAGCACGAGATGTGTGATTTTTTTTTTAATTCCGAAGTACTGTTTTCATACAAAAACAAAAATTGTACTAAATTTTTTCCTCAGATTTTTTCATTGTATAAGTATTTGTAGCAGGCGTAGGAGATACCGAATTTTTTGGTTCGTTATTTTTTTTTCAGTACAAAAAAGTTCTCATTGAAGTATAATAATTCAAAATTAAATTTTGCTCGCACGAATTACAAACACTACGACATAAGAATTTAAGTTTTTGTTAATGTCTGGAAAAATATAAAAGTTGAGAAAAATAGTTACTTACTTAACATTTTATTGAAAACGATGACAATAATAATAACGTGGGACATCCCACACAGCGCCATCTAGTCCCAAAGTAAGCAATTATGCTTGTTTTATAGGTTACTAGACAACTGATATACATACTTAAATATTCTTTTTTTTTTTTATAATATACACGTATATGTACAGATATTTGTACATGATATATTATGTATATTTTTTTATAAAATATTTTGTATAGATCTGAAATTTCTTGCATAGTTCATAATTTCTTATTTATCTTTGAGTAATGTTAGACTGACTTATTGGTCGAGCTGTTAGAGACCCTAACTGCGGAGCCAAGGGTCTCGGGTTCGAATCCCGCCCGGGACAAATATTCGTGTGCATGAACTGTCTATTTGTTCCGTGTCTGGGAGTAAAAGTATCTACATAATTATGTATATATTGAAAAAAAAAAAACAAAAAGTTGTCTAATACCCCATAATACAAGCACAATACTTGCTTACTTTGGGACTAGATGATGTTGTGTGGGATGTCTCAGATATTATTATTAATATCCAAATATTCATATTTGAGTGTACAAATTATTCCTTGTTGAATAGGAATTTGTTTGTATAATTTAAAAAAAAATCTATTCCAATATGAAAGGTTCCATATTTTTAACAATAAAAAAGACTTTATTTCAAGTCGCTACCTAAAGCTCCAAGATAGTGTAGGTACACAACACGAGCAATAAAAAGACAACTCGCCTGTTAAACGCGTAATGGCTTAATCAAAACTTACTGGGTGGGCCGTGTCTCGGATAACATCACGACTGTGTAAGATTCGGGGTTCCTAGTGACCTTTTGGAAGAAATTTTAAGATTAGACGGGTTCTATATATACTTAACCATTTTTAGGGATCCGCACCCAAAGCGTACCCTATTAATTATATATTAAACTAAATTGAAATATTAATATTATTATAACTATTATTATATTAAACTAAACCCGTTGGCAACCCTATTAATAAAGCTCAGGTGTCCGTCCGTTTGTCAGGGCTGTATCGTCTGAACCGTAATTGGTAGACATTTAAAATTTCCACAGAGTATAGATTACTATGGTCACTATCATCATCATCATCAGCCCACTCTTACCCCACTGCAGGGGCTTAGGCCTCCCCCAGGGTGAGAAGTGGGCTTGGAGCTTAAATCCACCAAACTGCTCCACTGCGGGCTGGGGACTGTAACGACCGCCATCTATTGACAGCGTCCGGGACCGACTGCTTAACGTGCTCTCCGAGGCACGGAGTTTATGATAGTTATGTACTTAAGTCAGAAAAACTCATTGGTACCCGCCCGGATTCGAACCATGGCCCTATGGGGCCTTATAAATTTGAGACAGGTTCGTTGCGCTCTGGGCTATCACGACACGACATGATGGTCACTATAATAACAAATAATAAAAATAAAATAATGTTAAAAATTAAAGGGGGTCCCCATACAAGGCACTTAAAGAATAAAAGGGGACCCCCTTTCGTCATTTATGATTGTGAAATTATTGCTTATCCTTGAAATTTTCAAGGAGCATGCACTAGTACGGCCCCTATAACAGCCAATAATAAAAATAAAATAATGTTAAAAATTGAAGGGGGTCCTCATACAAGAAACGTGTTTTTTCGATACTTTTGATGATTGGTGGTTGTGGAATTATTGGTTATCCTTGAAATTTTCATGAAGTGTGTACTACTACAGCCGCTATAATACCAAACAATAAAAATAAAATAAAGTTGAAAATGAAAAGGAACCCCCTGTACAATACAACAGAAGAAACGTGTTTTTTTAATATTTATAAGTATAGATATTTTGTTTTGTTTTTCACGCATATTGTGAAGGGCGACAACGGAACTTTATACTGCGCGTGGCCTACACACTTGGCTGTTTTTAAAATCCGGTTGTATTCCAGGCAGTACCTATTTGCCCACTGTGCTATTTATCTACATAATTTTTTAAATATATAATAGTATAGTAATTTTAATAATTTATTTAAATGTTATTTTTCTCTTTGTTTTAGGAAGAAGTAAGTACGGGACCACCTCACGGCTGGCACGTGAGAATATTCCAATTTTGTCAATTTTTTTTTTAACCTATTTCACCCCCCACACAACAACGATCGTTAAAAGTTTGTCACTTCCCCTTTAAAACTAATTATTTATAAAAAAATAAAATTGTATTTATCTTGCTGTTTGTAGGTAAATATAAAAATTACAAGTACCTATAATTTGTTTTTTACACCTCCTTTTATTTAAAAAAAATTATTAAATTTTTAAATTCACTTTGTTGAATAAAATACCTCTTTTATTATTGTAAAAATTAAAGCTTTTTTTAAATTCTTTGTTTCACATTGTGACATTATTTTTTTTAAATAATAAATACAAATACATTCAGCAAACTATCCTAATTTAAAAAAAATATTTTAAACACATTTACCATTTCTTTGCATTATTTCAACTTGTCCATGACAATAGGTATTGATTAAATTAAAAAAAGAAAAAAAAACGCAAGAGGTCAATGCCCCCGTCCATTCATCATACCATAGTTAAGAAATGACAAAAAAACGGTAGACCCCCAGCATTGATTGAGGCAAGTTTCACGCATCACCGCTAATACTACACAAAAACTATACAAAAAACATAAAACACTATAGTATTGTAGATCTGTAACGATTCAGTAGGTTTTAGTTCGATTTTCTGGCGAATGGACTATGTGACTAATGTTGAAGATATTATATATATCAAGAAAATACAGATAGACTTAATGCGATTACGAAATTTATAAACAATATTATATTGGGTTGAAAAGTGTAGAAGTTATATTCTATTAAAATCATATCTCTGTCTCTTTCTTGATAAACCTACTAAAAAAATATTTAATATTTGCATTTTATTATCACCAATATTTAAATTAAATCTAAGAACCCATAATTTTAAATTATATAAAAAGTAAAACTAAAAGTATTTACAAATTAAAAAATAATAAATAAAATTGATAAATGAAATTTAACATTATTTTAAATGGCCTGAAGTACACTGTGCGGTATTGCCGTCTCTGTCTAATAGGACATTTTCAACATTCATAACTTTGTTAGAGAGAAATAATCTGAAAAAAGTCGAACTCGGCAATTATCATCGACTTATCTTACGCCACAGTCTATTTTTTTTACAAAAATTTGTAACAGTTTAAAAAAAATTTTATTAATGATTTTTTTTTAATTATTTCATTAACAAAACTCTTTCATATAAAAAAACTATAAAAAAATAGTCTATTAATAGTAATACTATTAAGCGAATATTTATTTTAATTAAAATTTAGATTTAATTGGTTTATTGCTCTCTTGCTCGATATATGTATAGTAATTTTTAACGCTTTTGACTAATCACTGATACTGAAATTTGACGTAGGTATTTAGCATTACATCTTTTAATGATGTATCCATTTTTAAGGTTTTTTGTCTAAAGCATGAAGATTTTTTTGATTTGAAAATTTAGTGAAAAGAAGCTTTTTAAAAGTTCTAAATTTTTTGTATTTTATCTAATAATGATTAACATTCCCTAAATGACAATAAAAATTTATGAAAAAGGGTTTTTTAAATATTTTTTTCAAGATTTTGTCATAAAATCACATCAATGATGTTAAGTCTTATGAGTCAGCAAACATAATAATAGGTATAGTGTTTAACTCAAATAAAGTAAAGTACGTAAAGATACGTCAAAAAAATCGTTTATCTCCGTAACGGATGAATCTTTAATAACCTTAAAAAGCTACTTTAAAAGTACTATCTTTAGAAATTATAGATCGCTGTGTAGTTGGTGCATTTACGAAATTGAATCCCTTTCAAGATTAGCTTCGCTGTTTGTAGGTTTTGATTAAATTTACGGCTCTTTGGTAGGTTTTCGTTTTATTTTTGGTAGAAATCCACTGTCGCTTTTGGGTGAAAAATGGGTAAAATCGAATGGAAATTAACTGTAATCGATATTACCGTACGCTCAATCTTTTTTTTATGTTTGTTTTATAGGTGTGATATTAAAATCAAAAAAACAAAGTTTTATATGTAAAACGAGTGTACAAAACTTTTTAACTCTACCTACTTAAATTTCTAAATGAGGATTGTTTTTAAAACCAGGACCCATTTAACAAATTATTAAAAATCTGAAAATATCACAGTAATATAGTACGAACTTACTGCCTAGAATCAACTAGTTCATGAGTTATAGTCACACAAGTTGATGCGTAATTCTGAACAAACTCATAATTTTAGTTTATATAATAATCACAGACAAGTCAACCTTATAGACCACGCTTTGACAGGGAGTAGCATTCGCCAAGGCTATGTAGTGACACAACATAACTACGTCACTAGTGAGCCGTCAGTTGGAAGCAGGTCGGAAGCCATTAAATTGTCAATTTTGAACGAGCCAATGAAAACTAGCCAACCTCTCCCCGCACCCCGCCACTTTTTGGCGATTTCGTTTTCGTACTGACGTTTATTAAAGCGTGGTCTAAAAGTTGACTGGTCTGTGACAATAATAGAGTTTTATTTTTGGCTACGCAATCCTAACTATGCGATATTCGATATGGAGTTGACCGGTTTTTTAGGGTCCCATACCCAAAAGGTACTAAAGCGAACCTTATTACTAAGGCTCCGTCCATCCGCCTGTCAGGGCTGTATCGTCTGAACCGTAATAATTAGACACTTGAAACTTTCACAGAATGTATATTACTGTAGCCGCTATAACAACAAATAATGAAAATACACTAAAGTTAAAAACTAAAGGGGATCCCCATACAAGAAACGTGTTTTTTTTTTCGACATTTTTGATAATTGGTGGTTCTGAGATCATTGCTTACTTACCTAAATTTGAAATTTTCACGAAGTTAAAGTCATGTTAAGTTCATAATAAAATGATAAATATTTTAATATTGATAGGTATTTCTAATAAAAATAAAATAAATAAAAGTAAATATTAAAGGCCGATTAATATAATATTTGATTTTTAAACTTATTAATTGTTTTACTATTAAATGAAATAATAACTGTATTAATTATCTAATTGTACTGAATGATTGTTTCCTACATCTTATAATTATTGGTCAGGCTGTTCCTAGTGTGGAGAGCATTGACGCCCTGTGTTACATTATGTATGAATTATTTTTGATAAATAAATATATATATCAAATAAAATAATCGAATAAAATAAAGTAAAAAATTGAAAGGGGTTGATATCAAAGTTAAACGTCTATACAAGAATCGTGTTTTTTTTTTTAATATTCTACGGTGGTACAGAACCTTCGTGTGCGAGTCCAACTCACACTGGCCGGTTTTGTTTTTTTTTTTTTTTTAATTTCAATAAAATACTTTGTAACCATATCGTTGCAACAAGGCTTTTAGTTGTTTTAATATTGTGCATGTATTTGTGTTTATTTTAAGGTACTTTAGATAATCTCTATCACCGAATTTGCATAATTGTATTCATGTTGTGTTTATTTGATTTTGTATAAATATCTACACTATATTAATATTTTAAAGGAGTCAAACAATATTTGGAATGGACTTTCAGGATGGACCTAGGCTATAAATGTCGCGTCTGTCTGTCTGTTTGTGTAGGCTAACCTCTGGAACGGCTAAACCGATTTTGATAGGACTTTCATTGGTAGAAGGACTTCTCAAAGAGAAATCTAGCTTACTATTTATTTATATCAATAAAAAAGAACTGTTTGTAAGTGATCTCAAAATAAAGGATTTTTCATCATCTCTTCAGTTTTAAAATGACAAGTGAAAAGTGGAGAAGAAAATGGTAAATACGTATAAAAGAGGGCGACAGCTAATGGATCTCGATATATATTCAACCGTGTACTTGAAATCCACGCGGGAGGTTATAAATGAAAAAGAAACGGCGGCTCTGCTCTGACGTATGCGGCGCCGAAGTAGCGCCGAAATCGCTCCGTTTTAAAAATCCAGTTGTTGGCACTATGGATTAGAGTATGAATTTTTAAATGGCGCATATTCGACGCTACTTCGGCGCTACTTCGGCGCTGCGTTATTTTACCATAGTACGGCCGCAGAGCGTGATTGTCGCTCGCATACGTCAAACTTTCGTCCGAACCAAAATACTTACACGGTTTGACGCGTTCGGCGAGTGGTTGGCGAGTGCAGGCGAGTCATAGCAATACGTTGATTAGTATAACTGCCCGATTGGCTGAGTTGTTAAATATCCTAACTGCAGCACTAAAGGTAGGGGTTCGATTCCCGCCTGTGCAAATATTTGTATGCATGAGCATGTCTGTTTGTTCCGTGTCTGAGTGAAAAATATTTATATATGTAGTTATATATTATAAAAAATATTTAATTATGTATATCAGTTGTTTAGTACCCATATTACAAGCATAATACTTGCTTACTTTGGGACTAGATGGCGCAGTGTGGGATGTCCCAAGTATTATTATTTTTGTTGTTGTCATGTGGCGTCTAATTATGCTGTAGTTTCTGATATTTTGAAAACATAGAACGTTAAAACTGTTGCTAGAATCTACTTGTTGAGTCAATGTAACATACCACCATATCAGTCCCCTTGCAGGGGCTTAGGCCTCCCCTCAGGTTGAGAGGACTCGGAGTTTAATCCACCACTCTGCTCCAGTGCGTGTTGGTGGACTTTAACGACTGCCATCTGTTGATGGCACCCGGGACCGACGACGGCTTACCGTGCTCTCCTAGATACGAAGTCAATGATAATTATGTCTTAAGTCAGAAAAAAATCATTGGTGCATGTCGGTTTCTGGGATTTGAACCACGACCTTCTCTAATCAAGAAACCACTCGGCTATCACGACACTGTATCTCTAGGTATATATCAACACTATATGTATATCACGACAATGTAATATAAATTTGTATATTATTTTCTGGATATTTAATATAATACATATGCATACACGGGACTTCCCACACAGCGCCGTCTAGTCACAAAGTAAGCAATTATTATGCTTGTGTTATGGGTTACTAGACAACTGATATAGGTACACACTTAAATGTTCTTTATAATATATACATATATAAATATTTTTGCGAAGACATCATATACATATAACAACCAAGAGCCGGTACCCGTATTAATATTCATCATATAAATACTGACCCGACCTGGGATTCGAACCCGGGACCTCCAGCTTCGTAGGCAAGGTCGCTACCCACTAGGCTAAGCGGTCGTTATATTCAAAGAAAAGTCCATTACTTCGTTGACTACTAAATAATCTAAAGCAAGTGACAAGCCATAATTTTATTAGAAAATCGATTGAAACTTAATGGAACTACGGGAGTGGTTTAGTGGGTACGCGTCGTAGGCGTTGTTTTATTTATCTTCGAAATAACATATTTGTATTTGTTTAGGTAATGTTGTTTAAAGAATTGATGAATTTTCAAAATATTTTCAATAAATTTGGTGACATTCTATTTCATATACAAGCTTTGCTAAGTTTGGGTCTGGATGGCGCTGATATGACGATTCGTCAAATAAACAGACTAAGCAACTATGTTGAATCCGCATATGAATAATATATTAATGGATGTATGTGATGTGAATGTAATGTGTCGTGATAGCCCAAAGTGAAACGAACCTGTCTCAAATTTATAAGGCCATGGTGCGAATCCGGGCGTGTACCAATGAGTTTTTCTGACTTAAGTACATAACTATCACTGACTCCGTGCCTCGGAGAGCACGTTAAGCAGTCGGTCCCGGGTGCTGTCAATAGATGGCGGTCGTTACAATCCCCAACCCGCAGTGGAGTAGCGTGGTGGATTTAAGCTCAAAGCCCAGCTCAAGCCTGGGTGAGGCCTAAGCCCCTGCAGTGGGGTAAAAATGGGCTAATGAAGTGAAGTGAGGAAAGTAATATGTAATGCAACCTTTGAAATGAATGTAATGAATCATTTTGTTCTATTTAGGAGGAGCTGTAGAAAAAAGTGCATGTTTTATGAGAGGATTCTATTGAATTTATATTGTGACATAATTATAAAGATACACTATTCCAACCGTACCTAGTAACAAAATTACCCTGTCACTACCGTACCCTTGTACAAAGACACCCTGTCAATTGATAATTGACTCTTTCTCGTTTCTAATTTAATATTTGAAAATTCGGTACAAACCAATGAAAACTAGGTATTATCTATAGGCGGTTATTTTTGAAATAAATTATTTCAATTTTTTTTTTTAATCATATAATTGTTAATACTTGTTTCAGTCTATTTGGTGTAGATTTTAAATATCTTTTTTCATCGAGTTAGGTCCATGAAATACTTTCACATATAAAATAGACTAAAACGCTGTTTAACAGATGATAATTTTGTCACAGTTTGTGTCACAGTTTGTGTCACAGTTTGTGTCACAGTTTGTGTCACAGTTTGTGTCACACGAGTATGTCAACCGTGACGTAATTCATGGACAAATTTATTATTCATTATAATTTCATTTCAGTTTTTATTCAAGAAAAACGCCATCGCTTCGCCCGGCAGGCGGTCGGTGAAATATTTTGACTAATTTTATATAGGAACACTTATTGTACGTTGAATTGGTTAAGATATTGCATCGTCTGCTTGTTTCGGGAATTTCGACGCGTCGGTCATCAAGATTGTTTTTAATTTTTTTTTTGTGTGTGATTTTATATTATCATAACAAATTAATATTTCTAGAAATCTCTAAGAGCTATAAATACACGCAAGCTCAAAATAGTTCTTTGGGTGTGTTGGATGTATAACTCAATTTGTATACAACTCAGTATGAGCACAATTCAATTTTCGCTCAACTCAATTTGAGCACAACTCGGGCAGCCTTTGCCAGAGTAATAGCTGTAGTACAGTTATTACGAGGATTGACAAAAGCCGTCAAAGTTGTGATAAACTGAGTACGGCTGTTATAGAGCCATTGTCCGTCTCTTAGCTGTTTCTACAGCTTATATGCAGCAATTCCATAGCTCTTAGGGATTTCTAAGGTTTATGTGCTAGTTGGGGCTGGACCAAAGTTTTATGTTACGACTACATTACTTGCATATTGAGGCTACAAATATTTAATGTCACGTGAAAGTCCTTGATATAAATTATAGGTAGTAATTTTTGCCTCAGTAATTTAACGCCAAAAAATTCTATCAAAAACAAAGGACAATTTGTGTGACTTTTTTGTCAACCGGTAGAACAACCAACCAATTGAGTCGTGATAGCCCAAAGCGCAACGAACCTGTCTCAAATTATAAGGCCAAAGGGCCATGGTTCGAATTCGAGCGTGTACCCATGAGTTTTTCTGACTTAAGTACATAACTGTCACTGACTCTGTGCCTCGGAGAGCACGTTAAGCAGTCGGTCCCGGACACTGTCAATAGATGGCGGTCGTTACAATCCCCAACCCGCAGTGGAGCAGCGTGGTGGATTTAAGCTCCAAGCCCCCCTCACCCTGGGGGAGGCCTAAGCCCCTGCAGTGGAGTAAAAAACGGGCTGATGATGTGAAGTGAAGAAGAACAACCAAACCCTCCGTATATAAGGTAGGACATTTAACAGAATTGCTACCGTAGCATTGACAGCAAAGTCAATGTGACAGCTAAATGACGAGTCCACGTTCTTTTACTACCCACGTGTTAAAAGTTGATGGAAATATTTTAAAGCTGACCGTGGCATTTTGCACGTTCTTTGGTTTGACAAATAAAACGAGTGGGGACAGTGTCGTGAGTTTTATTCACACGCACGGAAACCGTAAGGTTTGCATTGGTATGCAAATTAGATTTTTGTAGCCGCAACATAAGAGCTTGGTGATTTTTTTTGTGTTTTGTTATTTCATTCCAACGGCCTGGACACAGTGAATTGAAAATGCGGTTGCATCAAGACTTTTAGCTTAAAAGCTGAACTAAAATTTAGCCCGCTCTATTGCGGAGGATATTAGGCGGGTTCACATATTTTCTCGTCTGCTATGCAACGTAGGACAGACTTGGTACATTTGTTACAACATACATAAATACTGATGTAACATGATATAACTCCATAAAGCTGTGTACATTCATTCCCGTTGTCGCAACTGTACCCTGTCACAAGGATACCCTTTTACAACTGTACCCTGTAATAAAAATATTCAGTTATAACCGTATCCTGTTACCAAAATATCCTGTTATAACCATACCTATCCCTTTATAAAATACCATACACAACCATACGCTGTTGAAAGATACCTTATTACAACTATACCCTGTTACAAATACATTCTGTTACAACTTTACTTTGTTATAAAATACTCTGTTTCAACTGCATCCTGTTACAAATACATCCTGTTAAAACCATACTTTGTTATAAAATACCCTGTCACAACCGTACCCTGTTAAAAATATACTTTAAAAATCTAACTTCACTGTGTTCAAGCTTTTATTTATATATGTTGAAACTGATTTTCTTCATAGATCTAAATCACTAGATAGTCCATAATTTATCCACCCATGCATTGTATTAACGTAGAATGTCTGTGTGAAAATGAATACACGAACTGTTGCATGACAAGCATTTGAGTGTTCGTGTCTCTCTCTAACAACGTCCTTGGAGTGATATTTTATTGTACAACACGTTACAACGCACTTATGGGACTATAGTTTGACCGAAATCGCTGTACCGCGCCTTAGGTATTTGCGCGGCGCGGAGGGAGGAAGATCTGCTCTGTTAGTCCGTTGTCAACGCTTAGGAGCTGTCTTCCCCCCTCACCGCGGTATAGCGGTTTTGGTCAAACTATAATCTATTTGATTCTATGTTATATGTTTTCAGTAAGCTCAATGCATGTTTGTTTTGTTTCAATGCATTATCTTTACTTATTATTTTATTGTTGTGTTAATGTTTTTTTTTTATTGGGATATTTTTAAATATTATTTCGATGTATAAAGCTTTGTTGTAACAAAATCAGTAACATTTATTTCTTACGCATTTCTTGGAAGATTTCGAAACGTTCTGAATTCATTTGAAAGTTTGCTGTAGGGATATATATGTATATCCAACATAACAACTTTTTTTAAATTAGTTGACATTACCTACAACTAATTGTGTTAGTTGGTGTTCAAATTTGTAAGTATAAATAAATAAATTAATTAAAGAAATAAATAAAAACTTCGTCAGCATTATTTTCCGAATGGCTCTATCTATATGGTTTGACTTACATACGCTCAAACAAAATACTAACAGCTCAAAAAATTAAAAATGATTTAATGTGGACCAATTAGTTTATTACTATACATCTCAATTTAGTTTAAGTTTAGTTTCCGTTTCAACAATTATAATTGTCATAATGTTTTTTGTATTGCTGTTGGTTAGTGTTTTTCAGACGTCACGCTTTTGAAGAAGTTTGCATCAATGTATGGAATTTCAGCAATATCCGTCAAATAACTGAGTTTTAAAATAATATGAAACGAATAAACATTAATAAGGGCCAGTATTTCAGTTCTCACTTATCCTAGGAATAGCGTTGAGGGAAACAAACAAATGAAAATTTAATTCTAAATTTACTGAAAACTGAAATACGGCCCTAAGACTTATACAGGTGAGATTTTAATAACCAGCCAAAATTTTTCTAGATGTTAGGTATCACCAATAGACCTCATTGCGTAAACAAAGAATATGGGTTATATTTTCATAATAAATTATTTTATCTACAGTGTTATTTTATGACGTTTGGTTGCCTTGTTAACGCTATAGTAAACGTACGCGCCGGAGCCCTTGAAACGGAATAGGGCGGCGGGCGTGTGAATGGTGACTAGAGTTATTGGTTTTTCGGGAAAGGTTTGTGTAGTCATATCTCAATATTTTTCCATAGAACCATACTAAAAGGAAACAGGACGGCTATCGGTTTTCTACCAAAGATCATTATATTAAAATTTGGCTGGTCATTAAAACCTCAGCCTGTATAGTAACTAACAATTATACACTTGTCTGAGTTATCTCTGGGCTTGCTTCAGGATTTTATTCCATTTATTTTACTTCCTCTATGATCACGTCAGACAAATAAATACCCAGACAAACATATGTGATTGTTTTAAAGTTGAATTGATGAACATTTGCTGCTACAGGTCCTCGCACGAGAAGGCCCAAGAAACCGCCCGGAGATGGGAATTCAGATGAGAAGAGACCAAGAACCGCTTTCTCTGGACCGCAGCTTGCTAGATTAAAGGTGAAATGACGTATAACTTAAATATATGTTGTATTCTGACAGATAAGTACTAATATGACCTTTATGAAATGTAATAAAAGTTTATTTAGTCTTTTTACAAAATGTTTTAGCTTTTCGGGTTATAGTTATTTGAATATAATATAGGGATTAATGACCTGAAGCACTATACCGGGGGTAATTGGATGCGAAAGCGGAAGACCGTGAGTGGTGGCGAGCCTTGGGAAAGGTCTATATCCTGCAGTGGAGAGAAACGGGCTGATGATGATGATGATGATAAGGATTAATATGACCATAACGCATTCATCGCGAATTCGTAAAGAGCCCTACTCGTCGTCATTTCTACACCCATCAACTGTACCATAGAGCTTAATTTGAGTTCGTCTCTTACAAGATGTGTCTGTCAGTTAACGTGATACCACCTTCTTTTATCTTCCTATTTTAATTTATTTGAATACTTACTTAAATAATAATAATAATAATAATAATACATGGGACTTCCCACACAGCGCCATCTAGTCCCAAAGTAAGCATAAGCTTGTGTTATGGGTTACTAGACAACTGATATACAAACGTAAATATTCTTTATAATATATACATATATGAATATTTTTGCGAAGACACCACATACATGTAACAACCAAGACCCGGTACCAGTAGGTATCAATATTCATCATATAAATACTGACCCGGCTTGGGATTCGAACACGGGACCTCCAGCTTCGTAGGCAGGGTCGTTACCCAATAGGCTAAGCGGTCGTCATATATATCAAATAATAACCTAATATAACCTTCGTCAGGAGCAAATAGTTTTTTTACTCATTAACTACGTGTAACACAGAGTTTGACTAGTATTTGTCACAAGTAACATGTGTAATTTTTTACATGATATAATGAATAATAGACCTTTTGTCGCACGCAGCACGAGTTCGCCGAAAATCGGTACCTGACAGAGCGGCGACGGCAGGCCCTGGCAGCAGAGCTGGGCCTAGCGGAAGCACAAATCAAGATCTGGTTTCAGAACAAGCGCGCCAAGCTCAAAAAGGCGTCTGGACAGAGGAACCCTTTGGCACTTCAGCTCATGGCACAGGGGTTGTACAACCACAGCACAGTTCCTTTAACCAGAGAAGAAGAAGAACTAGAAATGCAGGCTCGGGAAAGAGATACGCAAAACAGGCGTTAAATTATGTTTATCCTAAGAGATATAGAAATGTGAAGAGAGATAAAGTGTAAATATTCTGTCTTTACCAAGTTTGGGAAAAACTTTGGCCAAAAGCTCGTCAGGTGTATTCAATTTAAATAATATCTAATCATGCTCTAAAATTATATACAAATAGACCACAAGTACATAACAAAAACCAAACCAATTTTTCTTGATAAGTCGTACTGACGGAGTGGCAAATAGTGTTTACACAATTTATCTCTCTTTCTATTTTGATACCTCCGCGTTTATCCAAAAAAGTATTTGAAATTGATAAAAAAAATTGTTTAAGTGTTCAAAATCTTTTCATAAAGGATTCGCCATTCACGTATTTGACCCAACTTATCTGAAATAATTTGTAAAATATTAATATGTTAATAGCTCAGTAAGACAAGCCTTCACTTTGAAACTGTGTATCAAGCCGTGTCACATTGTTACAATCTTTCTGCAATTAACTAGTAATCATCCAATAAACACTATCATATTCAAAACAATAAAAGCACACTAAATTTTATTGTATTTTATGACTAATTTTCAAATACTTCCCAATTCTCAATAACATTTCCTCCAGACACGACAAATTTTGCAACATTCGTGACAAAACATCAAGGCTACGATGATATTGTCTCGACGTAAGTTGAGACACTTCCTAAGTTTTTCTCAGCTCGAGTTGTATTGGACTGCAGAAACGCAAGCTGCATCCCTCCTTTCTTACAACCGTACCTTGTCACAAAAGCACCCTCTTACAAAGATACCCTGTTACAACCGTACTATGTTATAGACACCCTGTTGCAACCGTACCCTGGTACAAAACAACCTGTTACGACTGTACCTGTCTCGTCTAGTCTCAGCGAAAAAACACAGACAAGTCAACCTTTAGACCACGCTTTAACAGGGAGTAGCATTCGCCAAGTTTATGTAGTGATACTACATAACTACGTCACTAGTGAGCCGTCAGTTGGAAGCCCGTCAGAAGCCATTAAATTGTCAATTTTGAACGAGCCAATGAAACCTAGCCGACCTCTCCCCGCACCCCGCCACTTTTTGGCGATTTCGTTTTCGTACTGACGTTTATTAAAGCGTGGTCTAATGGTTGACTTGTCTGTGGCGAAAAAATCATAGATACATTATCTGTAGAGTGAGTGAGTCATACACACAACTGTATACGATTAAAAGAAAGGGACAGACAATAGCTTTGCTCTCTTTTCCTTCTATAATAACACATGCGTACTAAAAATATTCATACTGATTTAGGACGACAGTCGCAATTATTTTATTCGTAAAATTTGGTTCTTATTACGTGTCCAAAGTCTTAAAAGTTTCATCTATGTTTTGATTCATGAATAACTATACTTACTTATTGCAACAGTTTAGTAATACATGGTTAAAGGCCTTCCGATAAGTATAAACAAAATTCACTGAATCTCGAATGTTCCGGCGACAAGCCCACGAATAAGTGAGACGTTAAGAGTGGTTGAGTTCGTGTCATCCAACTGATGTAAATATATTTTCGCAGAGTCAATTAGACCTGGCTAAATACCACGAAACTTCTAATTTACCAATTTCTTATTGTCAGTGATCGAGATTTTGTTTTTAATGTTAAAAAAAAACTACACTTTCATTTCTTAAATAAAAATTACTACAATAATTACATATATGTATATAAAAAATAATTAAATTATATTATTTTTTAATTATTTTCGAGAAGTGGTAAATAATATAAAAATTACTTGTAAATTACATTGTATAATACGATATCTTGCCATCTGTATTTTAAGTAATAAGTTTGTAAATTATAAAAAAAAATCCCACGTGAGTTGTAAAATACAGATATTTGTTTGTGTAAATATTTATTGTTAAAGTAAGTTATTTATTGTGCAATTTAGAAATAGAATTAAATCGTATAGCTGAAAATGTAGCGATTTATAGACTGTAATAAATGAAGTTAGAAAAAAAAATGAATTGTTTCATTGTTATCCAGGTTCTTATCTACGACCAATTATTAACTGACTGATCGACCGGCCAAGAAATTAAAGACGATAACTGCGGAGCCAAGGGCAACGGGTTCGATTCCTGCTCGGGACAAACATCTGTGCATGTGAACATGTCTATCGGTTTCGTATTACAAAGAATCTTTAAGTATGCATATCAGTTGCCTAGTACCCCATAATACAAGCATAATACATGCATAATACAAGTATAATTTTTGCTTACTTTGAGACTAGATGGCGCTGTATGGGATGTCCCAGGTATTATTATTATATTATTATAACTAGCTAGTACCTGCGCACGGCTTCGCCCGCGTGGAATGTAGTATTAACACATTTAATTAAAACCCTGTCTCAATAATTATATTCATTAATATGATGGCTTCTCTTTTAGAGATCCCTACTCAAAGGACAAAACGGAACCCTCTTGCTGTCAGTCTGTGTCTGTCTGTCCGTTCGTGCGAATGTCACGGGTCTCTAGAAAGATTTATATATCTAAAATGTAGATATTTTGTGCAAGATCGTTACCTAGCATATGGAGATTAGTTGTCTTGAGCTCCTTGACTACAGTACAAATATAGTTTCTTAATCTATTTTACTTTCAAAATTAAAAAAAAAATGGGAGGCCGTAAAATTTGTATGTTTTACAACCGGGGTCTAGCTTATAACTACACTAGTTAGAAATTTATAATTTCTATTTATTATGTACCATGTACATATACTGTAGGAATATAAACAACAAACACTGAAAATGTAGTTGTGACAAAAACGAAAAAAAAAAGTTTCTTTCACGGATTGTTGCGATATCTAGCTCGACAACGAAATCTGTAATTATGTGTAGATAATGTTACACAAAAATATTGTAAATTTGTACGGAACCCTCGGTGCTTGTATCCGACTCGCACTCGATTGAATTTTTTAAATTAGTGAATCACGAAGGCAACATACTTTATATCATAGAGTAAATTAATTTGACAGCAGCGTTTGGTTCTAATAGAGTCATAAATGTCAATTCACAGCATCGAACCAGTATCGGCACCCGGGACCTCACGGACTGAAACTGGCCATCTTGCACCAACTAGCTAGAGTATGAGTGGTTAGGCGGTAAACGCAGAAGAGGGCTTCTAGTCAATTCCTACTTTTATGCTAAATATAAACATCTTAGCTAAAACTATACATTTAAGCTGACGTCTTTTTCCTCTTTAATATGGCGCCAATTTAGTCGACTTGTACGTCTTCTAGGGCGCCCCTTCTAACAGATTTCTTTTATCGTAAAATCGTTATTGCAACATTAGAAAGAACGCACAATGTTTAAAATTCGAATACATAAAGTGAGCGGCAAGAAATTTCCTGAAATTTCGCACACGTCACTACATATCACTACATATTATAAAACAAAGTCCCTGCCGCGTCTGTCTGAACGCGATAAACTCAAAAACTGCCAAACGGATTTCAAAACGGTTGACACCAATGGACGTAGTGATTCAAGAGAATCGTTTATGTGTATAATTCATTAATGTTTTGTGTGAATTGTTTGCTTCAAAGCCCAAAGCCCGATCATGCCGAGAGGAGGCCTAAGCCCCTGCAGTGGGGAATTATTGGGCTGATGGTATGGTACGGTGAATTTGTTGAACATCCACATAATGTTAAAAAAATCCACAGATCTTGCAGTCCCCGCAACCATCAGTTTCATTGAAAAGAATCTCCTCAAATCCGATTTTCACAGATTATTTTATTTTATTGCCACGAAATCGTGGCATCGCTACGATTTAAACTGCAGTCTCTGATATCCTTAAACGTTTTGAACTCGATAATGAAGCATTCGAACGAATACAGGCCGAAAGGCGATGACCGTAATGTTAACAAGTTCCCGATCGTCCATAAAATCCAACATGTGATGTCAAATTTCTTGTTCGATTTCCAACCGATTTCCAAAATTTTGGTCTCAAACTGTAGCTACCGACGCTTTCTAATTTTTTGTATAACACTTTGAAGCGATCCGACGAATACCCTCTGAAATATAGTAACTTATATCCGCAAACACCAGCGATCGACCAAAAAATCTCATCTTTCGGAAATAATTTCTCTTACAATTTACCAACCGATTTCCAAAAACTTGGTCTCAAACCGTAGCTACGTTAATAGCCAAGATACTAATTTTTTTTAATTTTCGATATCGGTCCCCGTTCTCGAAATATTTTGGATTTATTAAAAAAAAATCCAAAAAAAATCCCGATTTTTTTACATTTTCCAATTTTTTTTTAAAACTACCCAACCCATTTCCAAAAATTCGATTTCATATGATGCGCAACTAAATTATTGATCTTTTAAAACTTTAAAATCTTAGCCAGACTTCATACCCTTGGAGTTATGGCTAAAAATGCGTCTCCCGTGAAATGGATTTGATAGTCATTTTCAATGACAAAACCTGACTTCGAAATCAGAAGGTCAAAATCTGACGGGACCCTTCGGCACGTGACACTTGGTTTCTTTAAACCTGTCCAAATACATAAGCCACCCTCTACTCTCCACCCTTTTTTGGTTTTAAGTTAACTTCGTCGCCCCTATCTACTAGGGGTTACGTTTTATTAGAATAGTTCCATTCAACAGTTACGAATTAGGAATTCAGTTTCGATTCCCTGCGAAACTCAATTTTCGTTTGGGGTAAGATTTTATTAAGAGGAATCGTTTCTTTTGTGTATTGTTTAAAATAATGGTCCGTTTACTTAAACATTTCTTATGAAATACCGGATTAACTCGTGTCTATGCTTCGGTTGACGTCACCAGACAGCAGTGGTTAAAATCCACCAACCCGCACTGGAGCACCGTGGTGAATTAAGCTCCGAGCAATCTCATCCCAAGGGAAGTCCCTGAGCCCGTGCAATGCGAAGCATACCATATCAACCCATAACGGGCTGACAAGGTATGCTTCATAAATATTGGAAACGATTTTATTGAATACCATAGATAATTAACCTTGAAATATAATCACCTTATAGCCTATATTTACTAATACACGAAGGTTAATTACAAATTTAAGCAAGAGTAATAATTGAACTTTGAATTAATTCAATAGAGTAGTAATGCTGGTCGGTTAGTTCGAGAACCAAAGTTTTTTTTTATTTACCCTTGCGATAGGAAGGCGGATTAAACTTCCGCGCACGCGAGCGCGCGGGGTATTTGGGAGTTGCACCCACTAAACAACCGCCTGAAGCAGAATAAGGACGCGTGTCGTTAGCCCGAAAGCTCTAACAACTTCATCGGAGCGGCCAGGTGGCACACTAGGGTATTGCCGGGGCGAAGTTGTCGGGTAACCCCTAAGGGTTAGTCGAGGCGAAATAGAGAACCAAAGTTATCACATTTGAGCCATAGAATGAGGAAGGGAGACGGGTGGGACACACGTGTGGCTCACGCGATTGGTTACCTACATATTTGTGTTGTATATTACCCGTCACAACTAGTCACATACTACTGAATGAAAGGCAGATAGATACCGATGAAAATTTTTTTAAGAGGATAGTCTTTCTCTCCGCGGTTTCGATTTGGCATTGCTATCTCTGTTTCAATCCCTCTTCCCCAACCCGTTCCTGAAAGACAAAGAAGATAAGAGAAAATTCCCAAAAATACTGTAGCATATGTTGCTGGCTATTTAAGGTACTGGCCATACACAACATGTATTAAGGTTCTAGAATGTATTTTGAAATGAAAATACTAATATAGAATGAATAGGATACACGACTTTCACCAGTGTATGATCGGTTCCTATCGGGAGCGTAAAATAACAAGAATCACTTCACTGACTTTCACGTTTTATTGTTATTACGTTTTATTTTATTGTTTTATTGTTATATTAATAATTACAATATTACTTAGCTCACTAATATCGCGTAGTTACATATATTTTCGTCTATTTCTCAACTCCGACTGTCGTTTAAAATACTTGTCGAAACAGCTTGCGGGCCGTGTCTGTTTCCACTCCTGAAATTAGTATATTCTCAAACCAAAATTTGCAGCGTTATTAAGAAAAACGGTCCCTAGGGCGGTATGTTTTCCTTTTTTTGAAAATCGTATTAATTAGAATTTACGAACCATTATTTTCAGAACAAAAAATGAAAATAAATTCATATTTTTCTAAAATTTATTATAAAACAACTAAACGAGATATCGAAAAAAAAAACAAAAATACATCGCCCTATTACAGGGTTTCTCCTATTACATATTTTTTTTTCTGTAGAAATCAATCAATCATTAAGAGATTGAGGAATTGTATGGAAAACCCGTTAGAAAGAAACCGCCTTAATTAATATAATTGACAATTTATCGGTTTTGAGTCTTTGATTTTCGGATGCAAACACCTTCTAGTGTACTTACTACATTCAAAGTTTGGTAGCAATAGCACACCAAATAAACCACCATCCTGACTTACATTTAACCACACAATGGTTAGCAAAAAACTAGGAAAATTCGTTAAAGAACACCAAAACTCTGACAGGATCAAGTTAGTTCTCCTAAATAATACAAAACAACCCAACCAAACACTAAAAGGAAATAAATCTCAACGTACATTACAAAAAAAAATTACTTAAGGTTTATGGGGGAAGATTAATTGCAGTTTCAGGAACTATGGTCTGGCAAGATACGGCCTTCTATAACCGAAACTACCACGAGTGGACTACATTGGTAATAATGAATTAATAATAATAATAATACATGGGACTTTCCACTCAACGCCATCTAGTCCCAAAGTAAGCAAGTATTATGCTTGTGTTATGGGTTACTAGACAACTGATATAAAAACTTAAATATACTTTATATTTTTGCGAAGACATCACACACATATAACAACCAAGACCCGGTACCAGTATCAATATTCATCATATTAATACTGACCCAGACCTGGGATTCGCACCCGGGACCTCCAGCTTCGTAGGCAGGGTCGGTACCCACTAGGCTAAGTGGTCGTCTAAGGTAATTAAGGAACAACCATGTCCACGATAAAAAACTGACAGAACAACTCATACTTAGCCGCTGACGACCGCTTAGCCTAATGGGCAGCGACCCTGCCTACGAAGCTGGAGGTCCCGGGTTCGAATCCCGGGTCGGGTCAGTATTTATATGATGAATATTAATACTGGCACCGGGTCTTGGTTGTTACATGTATGTGGTGTCTTCGCTTGGTACCCAAAATACAAGCTAATGCTTAGTTTGGGACCTAGACGTTGTTGTGATTGTATGTGTTGTTATTATTATTATTATTATACTCTTCACTGATATTTATCAATACACTATAACATCTATTACCTCTCCTGACATCCTTTTCTGGCTATGGGTCGCACGAAAACCGGCTGTCGCTCACTCCCGTGACTCCCGATTCAGACTAAAACCTGCACTGCATCCTATATCTGCTTTCCCTTTGGTGTAACGGGACTTATTCCTTTCAGACATTGCTTTAGATTTCTTTTTTAGTATATATAGTTTAGATTTTTTAATTGATTAAATGGAGGGGGTAAAAAATTGTAAAAAAAAATGGGTCACATAGTATGGGTACGTCCCCGTACCTGTGTTGACATACTTTGCGCTTCCCATGTTATCCCCTGCCGGTGGTGGTGCCGGTGCAGAGTCAGCTGTGCGTTTAAAACGCTCTAAATATAAGGGCATATTGAAGGCATAATTGAAGTCAGTGAGACATAAAATGAATATCAAACACAAAATTTGGAGATAAAACTATATTTGCAGACAGAGCGAAGGGGTTAATAAATAATAATAATATCAATTAATAATTATCTTTAATTAATATAAAAGATTAATAAGTAGCATAGATTAAATCGAATATCTGGGACTTTTCACACATGGCCAGCTAGTCCCAAACTAAATATGGCTAATTAAAAGTGATAAAACTTTCGGTATGCTATACCGTGGGCAACGCTACTTCCCTATTTATGTTAAAACACAATTTATCTATTTAAATTTAAAATATTCATTAAAAATAGTTTTTTTAGTTTTAGGAGTTAAGCTTTTAAACAAAAATACAAATAAAGTTAGGATGTTATGCCTACTTAAGGCCAGCACCAGATACTAGACCGAAACTATTATTTGCTAAGAAATATATATTTTTTTTTTAATATAAAATTTAGATTAAACGAATGCCAGGAGCTAAATTATTAAAGGTCTCGAAAACTCTGTTATTTGTATTTTTTTTTCATCAATCACTGATGAAGCGCGTCTCCTGGCTTCGTGTGAAAGTGAGTCCGGTGCCTGGCTACGAGCTATTCCCTCTCCTAATTTGGGCTCGTTGCTTGACCCGGCCTCCTTACGCATCGCCGTCTCTTTGAGATTTGGTCTCAATATTTACCGATCTCACCGTTGTGTCTGTGGGGAAAATGCAGATACTTATGGTCTCCATGGGCTCTCCTGCATAAAAAATGCTGGTCGCTTTTCCAGGCATTATAGTCTCAACAACATTATAAAAGACGCTCTATCTTCTGCACAGATACCTTCCTGTCTTGAGCCTCAAGGTATCTTTCGGGGTGACGGCAAGAGACCCGATGGTGTCACTATGGTTCCATACAAAAATGGTAAAGCTCTTGTTTGGGATGTAACTTGCGTAGATACTTTATGTCAAAGTTATATAAAAAATACATCAAAAAAAAACTGGAGCAGCTGCTGAGACAGCAGCTCGTAGGAAAACAGCCAAGCACATGGAACTTTTAAATCGCTACCATTTCATCCCTTTTGCTGTCGAGACGATGGGTCCCTGGTCCAAGGATACCAACTCACTTGTCCACGATTTGGGAGTCGCGCTGTGTCTGTTGACAGGGGATCCTATGTGCAAGGAATACTTTGTTCAGAGGATCAGTGTCGCAATACAGCGTGGCAACGCGGCAAGCATCCTGAACTCACCCCTGAACCCATCGTCTCTTTAAAATTTTGTCATTTATCATAATTCACATAGTATTTTTTAATTTGTAAATACTTTTAGTTTTTAATTAGTTTTTATTTTTCTTGAGTATTTTTGTTTTAAATGTAAATTAAATTCGAATATAAAGATCAGTGAAAAAAGTAAATTTAAAACAAATGCGAGATAAAAAAAAATTCTATTAAAATGTTTCAGTTCGTTTCTGAAAATTAGTGATTAGTATTGATTCGGTATGTTTTGTATTTGTGTGAATTGTAGTAATTTTTTTTTTTTTGGCAAAGTTACTACCTACTCCTCTTCATCATTGATATTTGAAGACCAAATAATTAATTCTACTGTAGGTTGTCAACAAGGTGATCCTATGGGGCCAGCCGCTTTCTCACATACTATCAATCCGTTAATTGACGACCATGACGACCGCTTGGCCCAGTGGGTAGCAACCCTGCCTACGAAGCTGGAGGTCCCGGGTTCGAATCCCAGGTCGGATCAGTATTTATATGATGAATATCGATACTGGTACCGGGTCTTGGTTGTTATATGTATGTGGTGTCTTCGCTTGGCACCCAAAACACAAGCTACTGCTTAGTTTGGGGTCTAGACGTTGTTGTGATGTATACGTTATAAAAAAAAATTATATTACTCAACTCTCTTCTGCGCTAAAAGTTTGGTACTTATACAGACGATGGTACTATTGGGGGTGAACCTGATTCTGTATTAGTATAAAATACATTTAACTTTTTGCCAATGAGTATAATTTACTTAAAAACATAGCTTTTTTACTTGCCGAGCAAGTGTTTTCCTAATGTAGAGCCATTTGAAAAAACAAATAATAAATCTCTTAATATCCCTCGTTCGTAGTGTCTCGATCACAATACTCGAATAGAACCAAATCAATAAAACTTTAAGGTACATTAATTTTGAAGGTTTTTTTTCTGATATACAGGGGGCTGCGAAAAAAAACGCAGTTAATTTGAAACGTCGACACTCCTCGGGTCGGGGGCGCCCGAATTCTTTGAATTCTTGCACTTTGAGCGGCGTTTACATGTAGGCCTAGAATACTCATCGGTTTGAAGCATAAAAACTTCAGTAATTAATATTTTTTTCTATTTTAACTAGTTTTTACTTGTGGATATACTTTAGATACGCAAATAGATCTATAGCAGTGTGTACTATAGAGTACATTAATTTGACAGCAGCGTTTGGTTTTAATAAAGTTGTAAACGTAACTTGACTGTATTGAAGTGACATTACGCAATTTTGCTGAAGACCGGCGAGCGGGGATTTCACGGGGTTGAAGCCGGCGCGCGGGGACTTCGCACACTGAAACCCCTCAGACTGAAACTCGCCATCTTACACGAGCTGACTGACCGATTGGCCGAGTGGTTAGAGACCCTAACTGTAGGAGCCAAGGGTCGCGGGTTCCCGCCCGGGACAAATATTTGTGTTCATGAACATGTTTATTTCGTTCCGTATCTGGGTGTAAATATTTATATATGTATTTACTATAAAGAATATTTGAGTATGTATATCAGTTGTCCAGTAACCCATAACATAAGCACAATACTTTCTTACTTTGGGACTAGATGGCGCTGTGTGGGAAGTGCCATGTGTTATTATTATTAAATATTATTTAACCGTTTAACTAGTCATCAATCATTATCAATCAATCAGTTGTCTCTGTTAATTAAATAGGTGACCTTCAATTTGACCAAATATGGATAATGGGTAGTAAATAGGTTAAGATTCACACGTAACATATTTACCAAGATGCTGGATTGATTAAAATGTCAAGACGTTGTCTCTATAATTAGAGGGATGGACGCTACGTAGTGGTACCTAAAGGAAATAACAGTCAGTGTTAAATATTAATTAAATTTTATTTTTATTTATGACGTTTATTTGTCGCTACTTCACGATGTACAGTAAACCATGCAATTTTTTTTCTATAAGTGTTGTATCGAAAACAAACGCTTGTAATTCTTTGAGGAGTGGAGTAAACTAAGACAAAATTGAGAATGGGGCCTTAAGTGTAAGACTTTTTGGAAACCTACGGAATGCAATATCCCAAAATTTAATTTCAATTTATTTTTGTAATTTATAAAAAATATTAAATAATAAAATTAAAAATATTAAAAAAACGAAAGAACGCGACATACAAAATTGTTATCATGTTAACGCACCTCAAACCGTCAAAATCCCCTAAAATTTTCTAGTGAGGGGGGCAATTTGGAGGGAGTTAAAGTGAGAAAATGTTGATCTTGCTGCACAGCGTTGTAACGATGATAAACGAATCTTGGAACAGACACCATTTTAAAACTTTTATTATTAAGTAACAAGAGTTTTACTATAGCTATCTATTTCTATCTATTTTAATACAAAACTGCAATAGGGTGGAGTGGTGTGTATCCATGAGAGTTATTTTCGAAAAATATTGAATTTAAATAATTAGGCTTCTTTGAACTCAAAAACTAAAGTTGTCGACATAGCTGAAGTGGTTAGATTAGAAATCTGAAGTGGTAATGGGCCGGTCACATTTGCCGCAGAACCGACAACCGATGGTGTAGACGAGTTCGCGAGTGAGGGCCACGTACCGGGAAGCGAAGCGTTGGACTCCCCCGGCCAGTTGGACTGATGACCTAAAGTATCATACTGGGGGTAATTGGATGCGGAAGGCGGAGGACCGTGTGTGATGGCGAGCCTCGGGAGAGGCCTATATCCTGCAGTGGAAAGACACGGGCTGATGATGATGATGAACTCAAAAATGTGATTTTTTATTTTCCAGTCTGTTATGGTGTCGATTAAATTTTCAAATTTAAATAGGCAATAGGAAAAAGTGATTAATTTATATTTCATTCAAGTAAAAAACTTTTTGAAAAAAGGTTTTATCTATCATTTATTACCAACAATAAATTAATGGACAGATATGACACCTAAAATAGGGTAGAAAAACTGACTGAAAAAGACTACAAAACGAGAAAACAAAGAATTTCACGAGAGTATGTACCCGCTAGATCAAAATCAAAAAGTTTTTATTCATTATGATGTTTTCAATACACTTATTGAAAGTCAAAATGAATTGATTAGGTACCGGTTCAAAAACTAGAAGGAGAGGAACCGGCAAGAAATTCCTGTTAATTTTAATTAAATATTGTTTTAATTAGTTGTTTTTTTTTTTTAAATCAACGGATTTCCTGTTTTCGCACGAACTTCTTACGACATTGGAAATGAACCTAACGGAATAAAGTAAACGCACATATTTTGGATAATATTTTTCGAAATAATTTTTTTCGCAAACAAAATAACTCTGAATAAGCTTAAAACTTTGAAATACAACAATCTATACGACATTTCGGTCGAACAAACCGAATTAGTACGAAATGTAACACAGACGCATATCCGACTTCCAACTAAGGGCACCCTTAACCACTACTTCCGGTTGTCCGATTCTAACAATTTTAGTCTCAATCGATCCCGCGTCTAATTATCCCCGTGCTGTTTTTTTTATTTTTTTCTTATTCGGACTTAGTTCTCGAGATATCGGGCTCCCAAAATGAAAACCGGGGAAAAAAATAGCGGTTTTTTTCGTTTTTTGCCTATAATTTTTTTGTTTTTGAACTTTTTCCAAATTGTCTTCTGCCATCTTGTAGAGCTTGCCGAGTTGCGTCTTTTGACACCACATTCATCTCGATATCTCGAAAACTCTTCGTGCAATCTGCCTGTCTCACAAAACTCCCAAATGACCCCCTATACTCCAACGAAATGAAAGTCATTTCCAATGACAATATGCTTACAACTATTACAATGATGTCCATGCGCACTTATCATTTAAATACTCGCTAATACAATAGTAAGCTTTTTTCACGAGTTGGACTTTAACTTGCTTTGTAAATTGATTTGAATTTAAGTTCAACATTTCTTTAGGAACTTTATTAAAAAAACGGATATAATTTCCCATGAAAGAATTATTAACCTTTGTGAGCCTGAACCTGGGAATCGATAACATATGCTTATGTCTTGTATTTAAGTTGTGGCCATCACCCACCCTGGAGAAAGCATTAAGTTTAAAACAGTTAAGCTAGCGAAGCTGTATGCAAACACTAATAGACTACAACTACTTAGTTACAATCGCTCAAGTACGATTGCCTGGATACAATTACCTGACTACGATAGTGTGGGTACAACTGCAGAGCTACTATGGCATGGCTACGATTCATCATCATCATCATCATCAGCCCATTTTTACCCCACTGCAGGGGCTTAGGCCTCCCCCAGAGTGAGGAGGGGGGCTTGGAGCTTAAGTCCACCACCCTGCTCCACTGCGGGTTGGGAACTGTAACGACAGCCATCTGTTGACAGCGTCCGGGACCGACTGCTTAACGTGCCCTCCGAAGCACGGTGTCAGTGATATTGTGTACTTAAGTCTGAAAAACTCATCGGTACACGCCCGGATTCGAACCATGGCCCTATGGGGCCTTATAAATTTGAGACAGGTTCGTTGCGCTCTGGGCTATCACGACTCAGCTATCATGGCTACGATTGCCTTACTACAATAGTTCGGTTACGATTGTCTGGTTACAATTTGCTATACTACGATTCTTTGGATACAATTGCCTGGCTACAATTTTGTGACTACGATTGCTTAGCTTCGTTTTCGATCGAAGTATGAAACGCTCCATCTTGATTATTATGCTGTCTAAGGTAGGTGGGTAGGTACATATATTATGTTTTAACCTACAAGATTCTTTTAACAACTGTCTTTGACCTAGATTATTGTGACTATCGTCGTCGCATCAGCTAATAGCCTTTTAAAACAAAAATAACGGTCTTAACGAAAAGATCTTTTGACGACCGCTTAGCCTAGTGGGCAGCGACCCTGCCTGCGAAGCTGGAGGTCCCGGGTTCGAATCCCAGGTCGGGTCAGTATTTATATGATGAATATTAATACTGGCACCGGGTCTTGGTTGTTATATGTATATGGTGTCTTCGCTTGGTACCCAAAATACAAGCTAATGCTTAGTTTGGGACCTAGGCGTTGTTGTGATTGTGTGTGTTATTATTATTATTATTAAATTGTTTTTGTGTGTTTTTTTTTAAATTGCTCTCTCAATAAGTGGGTAAAATGTAATAAAATTTAATACAGTTTTAAAGACATTCAGTAAAAATAAAATTTATATAGGTACGTACATAAATAAATGTAATAATATCTTCCATTTACGCATTATTTTATCAAACGATTGTGTCAAACTCACATGACTGTCGAAATCTCCCGAAAAATAATAATTACAACGATCTCAGGATATGGAATGTAGTGACAGACAGCCAGTCGCCGAGTCTATTCCCAAAGAGTTCCGTTTTACCGGTTTCGGTGTAAAGAACAAAAAAAAGAAGTTATTTGTCTAACTAATGTAGCGAATAAACGATACTATCACTTCCAGTTTCTAAATCATCTATAACGATATGGAACCTTGTCGGCCGAATAGGTACTGTGTATCTTCACTACGTAAAATCATTAATAAGGATTGTAATCTATTTCTGCATGTGACAGTTAACGAGAGCCTTCTTGGCGTCACACACATTTACATGTTTAACGCTAGGATTGGTTGAGTTCGCCGTAACCGGCTGATGTGGACTTCGAAAGTCACGCTGTAGGCTTTTATTTTATATAATGTCTGGATAAAGAGTTGGCATCAAAAAACGTAGATAAAAATATCACCGAACTATTCGGTTATAATTCATGCACACAGAAATGGTTTGTATATATATAGTGTGACGTAGCAAGAGTATGTGGTCTGTTGAGTAACACACATAACTATGTAAAAGTTGATTAGTCAAATAAAACCTTGATTGCTACGTAGCATGTATAAGGTAGGTATTTGAATGGAAAACTTATGTCGTCACTAATTTGTCCGTTCGTCTGTCTGTCTGTTACCATTTTCTGGGAACTATATCAACAGTTCAATCAACAAAACAAACATTCGTCTATCTGTCGATCGCCGGCATTCAGTTTTAAATTAGTCCAATAGAGGAGTAATGCTGACCGTTTAGTTCGAGAACCAAACTAACCAAAGGTAAGCATTTAAGCCATAAGATGAGGAAGGGAGATGGGCGGGGCGCGCGTATGGCCCACGCGATTGGTTACCTAGATGTTGTATTGTGTCTAGGCACAGACAAGTCAACATTATAGACCACGCTTTGACAGGGAGTAGCATTCGCCAAGGCTATGTAGTGACACTACATAACTACATCACTAGTGAGCCGTCAGTTGGAAGCACGTCGGAAGCCATTAAATTGTCAATTTTGAACGAGCCAATGAAAACTAGCCGACCTCTCCCCGCACCCCGCCACTTTTTGGCGATTTCGTTTTCGTACTGACGTTTATTAAAGCGTGGTCTATTGTTTGACTGGTCTGTGTGTCTAGGTCTTTGTGTATTACCCGTCACAATTGAGTTGCATATTATAGAATGAAAGGCAAATGCAGATAAAAATATTTAAATTAAAATAGTTGACAAAATTCGACGTTTTTGAGTCGTTGGTTATAGAAAGCATGCACCTTCTAGTGTGCTACGTTCAAAGTTCGGTGCTCGCCGGCCTTTTCGGTGGGTCACAGTAAAAAGCGAACATTCGTATCTGGGTCAGTACGTTTGTCATCCCTTGCAAAATTAACTGTAACGGTTTTTTTCAGTAGCTCGATAATAAAAGCTATAGAGTAAATAAATTTGACAGAGTCATTGTCTTTAATAGAGTCATTAATCTAACTTCACAGTATCGAAAATGTCGAACGCAATTTCGCGGGGATGAAGCCCGGCGCTGAAACTCGCCATCTTACACCAGCTCGCTATGTATGAGAGTCAATTCATACTTTTATGGTAAAAACAGTCTTCACAGAATAAAAATGTACGTCATGTAGGTAATTATTAGTAATTGAAGGAGTGAGTGGAAAAAGATATTATCTGATAAAACAAAATAAGTCGACTTTTTACATGGAATTAGATTTGAAATGTTCATAAATCGACTACGGAAATTTTTATTCGTGTCAAAAATAAAGACCTGTAGCAAAGACAAACATGCATACATTTCAGGCTTGCAAATGTGGTAGGAGCAACATAAAAACATTCATAACTCATTTTGAACTTTTTGTTAGTTAACACCTTTGTCCACTTACCCCTTCAATTCACTATTTATTAATTTATCTAAGTATATAGAATTAATTACGGTAATCTCTCCTCAGCAACGAATTAGAAAATGTCGTAAATAAACATTAAAAATATTTCTATAAATAATATATCACGCGACAAACTAAAAAGTTATTTACATGTTTCTTTTTCCTAAGCCTATGGTTAGAACACAGACAAGTCAACCTTATAGACCACGCTTTGACAGGGAGTAGCATTCGCCAAGGCTATGTAGTGACACTACATAACTACGTCACTAGTGAGCCGTCAGCTGGAAGCACGTCGGAAGCCATTAAATTGTCAATTTTGAACGAGCCAATGAAAACTAGCCGACCTCTCCCTGCACCCCGCCACTTTTTGGCGATTTCGTTTTCGTACTGACGTTTATTAAAGCGTGGTCAATAGGTTGACTGGTCTGTGGGTTAGACCTAAACCCTTTGGTAAGCATCAATCACGCGCTCATACATCCTCAACTTTTCACATCATCTTTAATTTTTTAAAACTATTATGCTACCTACCTATAATTTTTATTTGAAGTCTTGAAACTACTAAATAGTTAAAATCTACTAAAACTGGTCACACTGTGGCGCAATATGCAGCTCAACTACCAAACGTCCAATCTTAATAGCTACATAATTAATTCTTATTAACTATGTCCATTTTATTTATTTTTCCATAAAATCACATTTAGTGTTGACCTACAAAGAATTACAAAATAATATTTTAAATTATATACCATAAAAATAATATTTAAAAAAGTTAATTTAAAATTTCAAAAATGAAACCTGTCAAGTGCGAGCCAGACTCACACACGAAGGGTTCCGTACCACCGTACAATATAAAAAATCACGTTTATTGTAGGGGAGCCCCCTTAAATACTTATTTTATGCTGTTTTTTAGTATTTTTTGTTATAGGGGCAACAGAAATACACCATCTGTGAAAATTTCAACTGTCTAACTATCGCGGTTCATGAGTTACAGCCTGGTGACAGACGGACAGACGGACAGACGGACGGGCAACGGCGTCTTAGCAATAGAGTCCCGTTTTTTATCCTTTGGGGACGGAACCCTGAAAAATACATTCAAAAATGAAATAAGTTTTCCTCTCATTGAAGTTTTTCTAATTTTATTATCCAATAGAATGAAATGGCCCGCCTGAGAATCGAATCTGAGTCCCGCAATATAAACGACACAGCTGCCTGCGCTCTAAAGTCACCAAAAAAAAAAGTTCACCTGCGATATGGTAAGGTGAACGGCCGGACCACACACGAAGTCGCCGCGAAATGAGTGGCGTTGGAAAGAACCGTGTGTAAAGTTGCCGATATGTCAAAAGCGATAAGTTGCCTAAACTTTCAAGTAACAGTTAAGGAAAGGAAATTAGGTAAGTACTTATTTCGGAATTTGAGATATCCAGCCAAAAAATATTTATAAATATTTTAATAATTATTATTATAATAAATTAAAATTATTAATAATTATGTACTAATCAATAATTAATAATAAATTATTGATTAATATTAATAAATAATATACTTTCGCAGTTTGGACATTTTCGGAATGCTTCATGTATTACATAGTAAGTTTTCAAAAATTGTAGTCACGACGGTACTGGGACTATCTACCAGTTGACCTTAAAATAAAAAAATGATGCTCCAACCGTGCGCTTTCCGCCTTCTATCTCGAAAACGATTCAACGTAAAAAAACTGGCCAAGTGCGAATCGGACGCACCGAGGGTTCCTGACCTGAAGTATTTGATACGAATTTCAGGTTAAATCCTCCACTCATTAATCAAGAGGAAAGGGATAGTAAGTTTAAAATTATTAAAAATATTTTTATTATTATATGATGTAAATAAAAAGTTATGCTTTTCGCAATTTTTCCTTTATCTGTGCTATAAGACGTTGCTTCGTACCAAATTTCAAGATTCTGAGTTTACGGGAAGTAAGTATCCTGTAGGTTTTGATTCCCTTGCGAGTGTAGAAAATTTGCAGCATAAACGGCTGTATCCTTTAATTGCCTTGGCTTAGAAGTTTGATTTTTTTACAGGTCCAAGGGACAAAAGACCTGAGTATTTGATATGATACGCGTTCCTCAGAAAAAGGGTCTTGACAGACAGACAGACAAACGGACAACAAAGTGACTCTATAAGTGTTCCGTTTTTTATTCCTTTTACGGAACGGAACTTAAAAAAAACTTATTGAAACAAGAATTGTAGGGAATATAATCCTCTGTAATATTGATAATAAATACAAATAGCGAAAAATCCATAAAAAACGAGACATTTGTAAAAAATTGTACTAAAAATAGATTTTTGTGACATTTGACCTTAGATTTTGATAGTGGCGTACACCCTATCATATACAGCCCCCCTCACCCTGGGGGAGGCCAAAGCCCCTGCGGTGGGGTGAAAGTGAGCTGATGAAGTGCACCCTACCATATGTAAGTTTTGAGACAACTTTGAGGATTTCAAAATACGAGTTTACACGAGTTGGTAACTGGGTATCTCATATTCCGAAGTGAACTTACTAAGATGACTGGACTAATAGCCGAGTGTTGGCGCCCACTTTTTGCTTAGAAGGTCGCGGTTCGAATCCCAGGACATATACCAATGAGTTTTTTTTTTTTCTAACTTAAGGTTAAACTGTACCCCTAATTTCCATACAATATCTATTTGGCCATAAGTTTAGAAACTACAAGTTTTTATATATATTTTACCATTTTAAAAAATAATGCGTATTCTGAAACTGTCGTTTAAATAAAAAATGTGTTTTTTTAACACGAAACGGTTTTAATTTTGGTTTTTAATAATTCTTAATTTTGGATTTAGTTATGTTTGATCGAATTTTTTTTTAATGCCTAAATTGAAATTGTTTTGTTTTAGAAACAACATATTATTTATAAAAAATTAACGACAATTTTATGACATACTTTATTTATTAAAATGATAAAACGAAAATAACAATGTATAGTTTTTTACTTCTGGTGAAATAACTTTTATATGGAAATCTGCGCTATCGTTTGACCTTAAGTACATAACTATCACTGACTCCGTGCCTCAGAAAGCATCTTAAACTGTCGGTCCCGGTTGCCATCATCAGATGGCAGTCGTTAAAATCCACCAACCCGCACTGAAGCAGCGTGGTGCATCGTGAGGCCTAAGCCTAAAAAGGCGTAATGTATGGATTAGAGGTAGGTAATAACATTTTGAATAGTTTGAACCATACAGTAAATTAATTTGACAGCAGCGTTGAGTTTTAATAGTCGTAAATGTCAATTCACAGTATCGAAGTGACGTTACGCAATTTTGCGGGGTTGAAGAACGGCGCACGGGGATTTCAAGGGAGCGCGGGGACTTTGTGCACTGAAACTCGGACTAAAACTCGCCATCTTACACGAGCTAGCGAGAGTATGAGTGGTTAGACGGTAAAAGCAGAAGAAGGCTTCTAGTCAATTGGTACTTTTATAGTTTGAAACTGAAGTTGTATACGAATTGCTCTTTCTTGAATTTTGCAAGTTGCGTAACGGAAGGACAGCGCGAACTTTTAGTATTCGGTAGCCGAAAGGACTTAAGTACATTTATTATCACTGAATCCGTGCCTCGGAGAGCACGTTAAGCAGTTGGTCCCGGGCGCTGTCAATAGATGGCGGTCGTTACAATCCCTAACCCGCAGTGGAGTAGCGTGGTGGATTTAAGCTCAAAAACCCCCTCACCCTGGGGGAGGGGGGCCTAAGTCCCTGAATTGGGGTAGAAATGGTCTGATGGAGTGAACAAGCCAAAAGGAGGATAATGGAACGCTATAATTGCGTCCTGTCTATCTGTCCCTCTTTCACAATCAGATTAAGAATCAGTAATTTCTTTTGTGTCTCTCGTTTCTCAAATATAATGTGAATATAGTTACCTACATAAACATAATGCAACAATATGTCCTATTTTGTCCTTGTGGATTTTACAATATATGGCATCGTTATCTAAATATGTTAGCTGTTTCACTCAGTAACTATTGGAACTGTAGTAATAATAATAATACTTGGGACATCCCACACAGCGTCTAGTCTAGCATCTAGTCCCAAACTAAGCAAAGCTTGTATCATGGGTACTAGACGCCTGATATACATACTTAAATATTCTTTGTAGGTAGTATTAATTTGTAATTAGTTTTTAATTTGGCATAAGTTTTTGTTTTTAATTAGTATTTATTGGTTATTATTATTGTTGTTATTGGTTGTTATTTGTGTGTGGTGTCTTCGCAAAAATATTTATATATGTATATATTATAAAGAATATTTATGTATGTATATCAGTTGTCTAGTAACCCGTAACACAAGCATAATACTTGCTTACTTTGGGACTAGATGACGCTGTGTGGGAAGTCCCATGGATTATTATATTATTATTATTATAATTACGTCGATGTGTAATAGAATGTACTCGAAAAGTTCGCACGGCTATTCATAAATACAGAAATATCGAGATAAAAAATAAATTCTACAAATTGAAATCATTTTGGAGGCGGCTTTGACAAAGCGAATAGCGCGCTCGATTGAGGCGCATTTTGGTTTGTATACGAAGACTGGCGCCATGGCAAGAACATTCCCACCCTACAGATATAGAATATTTCAGGATGGATTGTTCGCGACGTCTGTTGGTGGGGGGTTCTGAGGGTATAAAAAGGATGACGACGTGATGTCGGACAGTAATTTTATTAATATTCATTAATTGGAGATTCATTAAGTTTGGTTAATGAAACTGTGTTCTTGGGCATTACTATAGATGCAAATTTACAATGGGGTTCTCATGTTATGAGAGTGGCTGGTAAACTGAGCTCTGCTGTTTTTGCAATCAGGCAAATAAGAAGACTAACCGATGTGCCTACAGCGAGGCTGGTTTATTTTAGCTACTTTCATAGCATAATGTCATATGGCATTCTGCTCTGGGGACAGGCCGCTGACATTCAAACAATATTTGTTCTGCAGAAAAGTGCTATTCGAGCTGTATATAAATTAAAATCTAGAGATAGTGTGAAGGCTCACCTTAGAGAAAGTAACATTTTGACAGTCCCTTGTCACTGACATTTATGAAAATATAATTTATGTACATAAAAACTTAAATGCTTTCTCTAGGGTGGGTGATGGCCACAATTTAAATACAAGACATAAGCATATGTTATCGATTCCCAGGTTCAGACTCTCAAAGGTTAATAATTCTTTCATGGGAAATTGTATTATTCGTTTTTATAATAAAATTCTTAAAGAAATGTTGAACTTAAATTCAAATCAATTTACAAAGCAAGTTAAAGTCCAACTCGTGAAAAAAGCTTACTATTGTATTAGCGTGTATTTAAATGATAAGTGCGCATGGACATCATTGTAATAGTTGTAAGCATATTTTTAAAAAAACAACAATGAAGTAAAACATATTTAAATAAAATGAACAAGGAGGAGTTTCTTGCCGGTTCTTCTCCTTCTAGTTTTTGAACCGGTACCTAATCACTTAATTAATTTATTTTGACTTTCAATAAGTGTGTGTAAACATCTTATATTGAATAAAAACTTTTTGATTTTGATTTTTTTTATTTTGAATAAGTGAAGTGCGACTAACTGCGAAGTATAAAATGCGACAACGGTGTAATACGTCATCTGTGCGAATACTGATTAAATCAGTTTGTGATTTTGTTTCATAATAAAATAAAGTTCAGTTAAATCAGTGTTTCAGTGCATCCCATATATCCAGACCGCTAGCCAGTGCCGTATAGTTCCAAACAAACTTTATGGCGAATCGGAATACAACGCTTTATGCGTGTTCGCGCAGGTTCAGTCATATGCTCCTCGCTCCACTGCGTCCCGCTACATCTGGTTACTGCGACGCGACTTGTGCCTATGTTCAAATCCGCCATAAAGGTTGATTGGAACTGTAACAACATGCAAAGATGTACTTTCTAACAGAAAAAGGTTCTAATTTTGGTTTACAAATTTCATAATTTTCGATTTAGTGAGTTTTTTCGAAAACCGAAATTACAACTGTGTGGTCATAGAAAGAACAGATTATTTTCCTTTTTGACCTATAATTATACAATTAGGCGAGAACCAAGGGCCTTACTAGAAAAAAAAAACCGGAAATTGGTTAGTAATTGGAATATATATTTTTGAGGATTATTTATTATTTTTTAATTTACATTTGTTTTCGTGCCATATGGCGCTACAATGACGTACGGTGCCGAAACGTGGACTCTCACGGCAGGACTGATCCATAAATTCAAAGTCGCTCAGCGTGCTATGGAGCGGGCTATGCTCGGTGTTTCTTTGATGGATAAAATCAGAAACACTGAAATCCGTCAAAGAACTAAAGTTGTCGACATAGCCGAAGCGATCAGCAGGCTGAAGTGGCAATGGGCCGGTCATATTTGCCGTAGAACTGATAACCGATGGGGTAGACGAGTTCTCGAATGGAGGCCACGTACCGGAAAGCGAAGCGTTGGACGCCCCCCGGCCAGGTGGACAGATGACCTGAAGCGCCATACCGGGGGTAGTTGGATGCGAAAGGCGGAGGACCGTGTGTGGTGGCGAGCCTTGGGAGAGGCCTATATCCTGCAGTGGAGAGACACGGGCTGATGATGATGATGATGATGATGATGGCGGTAAGTATCGACAAATACGTTATGAAATATAAAAACTCTCAGAGCGCAACTCCGACTCGCATAGACCATACCCGCAAAATTTTGAACCAAAATCCGTTATATTTATCTTTTTTCGATAGAATAGGCACTAATAAGACACTAATTTGAGTTTTTTTTTGGTTCGATATTTACGTAAATATATTATACTGAAAATTCTTATAGCGTGACGTCACTGGGTGGAATTTATAAGTTCAGCCATTGCCGTTGCATATTTATAAAAACAATGACACTATTTCTAATTTCAAATTCGTGTCTTAAAATTGCCTATTCTTTCGAAACAAAATGTAACGGACATTGACGACCGCTTGGCCTAGTGGGTAGCGACCCTGCCTACGAAGCTGAAGGTCCCGGGTTCGAATCCCAGGTCGGATCAGTATTTATATGATGAATATTGATACTGGTACCGGGTCTTGGTTGTTATATGTATGTGTTGTCTTCGCTTGGTACCCAAAACACAAGCTAATCCTTAGTTTGGGGCCTAGACGTTGTCGTGATGCTGTTGTGATGATTATAGTTACAATCAAACTTTATGACAGATCCGAACGTAGGCACAAGTCTACGTAGAACAAGTTTTAGGTGTAGAGGGATGCAAAGGAGCGAAGTACTACACGCTAATAGCGTTGTATTATATATCATGAAGTTTGACGCGATCTGTATTAACATTCTATACACCAACGGATAACATATCACAAACTAAAAAACGTGTTTCACAAATAGTTGCATCTCAGAGACCGAAACATGAAGGCCCCTCGGATCGTGCCTAATTGTGTTTGTCAGATGGGCGTGCGTCTGTCACGACACTGTCAGAATGTCACGACGTACACTGTCAAAAGCGTTCGAAATGTCAAAACAGTGATATTATCGATCTAATTGATCTGATAGATTGTATCTACGTGAATGTGTATTGAATTTGGCCTCAAGCGACTAAAGAGATGTGTAGTTAAGAATCATAAAGAAAAAAAACGACAAGTGCGTCTCGGGTCAGGCGCAGTGTGAGGTTCTGTAATATGTACGATTTCATACATATAATAAAAATGTCGTGATAGCCCAGAGCGCAACGAACCTGTCTCAAATTTATAAGGCCATAGGGCCATGGTTCGAATACGGGCGTGTATTAATGAGTTTTTCTGACTTAAGTACATTAACTATCACTGACTCCGTGCCTCGGAGAGCACGTTAAGCAGTCGGTCCCGGACGCTGTCAATAGATGGCGGTCGTTACAATCCCCAACCCGCAGTGGAGTAGGGTGGTGGATTTAAGCTCCAAACCACCCTCACCCTGGGGGAAGCCTAAGCCCCTGCAGTGGGGTAAAATCGGCTGATGATGATGAATAAAAATGTGGCTATGTAGTTTGAAATACGTAACTTTGTATGGAATTCTTATATTTATCGTGATAGCCGAGAAGCGGTGAGCCGGCTTCTTGTTTCGAAGATCATGGTTCAAATCCCAGAAATCGATATGTAGCAATAACTTTCTTCTGACTTAAGTACATAATCACTGACTTTGTGCTACGGAGAGTTGCCATAATCAGATGCCAGTCGTTTAAATGTACCGACCCGCACTGGAGCAACGTGGTGAATTAAAGTATATAATAGTATAATAGTGTATAATAGAACACACACTCGCTTACGATGTCTTACCATCTTCACTTCACTTCATCAGTCCATTTTTACCCCACTGCAGGGGCTTAAGTCTCTCCCAGGGTGAGAAGAAAGCTTGGAGCTTAAATCCACCACGCTGCTCCACTGCGGGTTGGGGACTGTAACGACCGCCATCTATTGACAGCGTCCGGGACCGACTGCTTAACGTGCCCTCCGAAGCACGGTGTCAGTGATATTGTGTACTTAAGTCAGAAAAACTCATTGGTACACGCCCGGATTCGAACCATGGCCCTATGGAGCCTTATAAATTTGAGACAGGTTCGTTGCGCTTTGGGCTATCACGCCTGTCTTACCATAACTACACTTAAATTAAGTGTAGTTGATGCGCGGCGTTTGGCAACAGCGCTTGTTAGAGAGCCGGTGCAGATCGCGTCAAACTTTATGACGGATCTGAATACAACGTTTCGAGCGGGCTTGCGCAGGTACAATCGTATATCCCTCGCTCCACTGCGTCCCGCTACGCCTGAAACTGTTTATTGCGACGCGACTTGTTCCTAGTTTCGGATCCGCCATAAAGTTTGATCATAACTACAATACTAAGTGACTTACTGCAGCTGTTCGTGTTGACCCTTCACACTTCACCGTATATACCTTCCCCTGCGTTTGCAGCTTACGTTGTCGAAATAGTTCACTGAATAGCGCTCCTTCTAACCTTACTATTTTATTTATTTCTATGCAGACACGAAACAAATAGACATGTTCATGGACTCAAATATTTATCTCGAACGGGAATCGAACTGTGATCTTTGGTTCTGCAGTTAGGGTCTCTAACAATCCAATCAATCAAGCAGTCAGTCTAAAGTTTGTCTAATAACTTATACTCGTAAATTAAGTGTACACTAAGGAAAACACTATGGTGAATTCATATTTTATTACGTGCCTTCACTATAAGTACAGAAATCCATCATCATAAATACGAGAAAAGCGCGGGAACAAAACTACACCTCATCATAATTGAAGACATGAGTGGCCAAAGGTCATATCTGCAAAAAATCAAAAACCTGTTATTTCGGTGTAACAAAGGTTTTTTGATGCGCGTAATCTATTCCCAATGCTATAAGAGCGGTTTCTTTTATAATTTTTTATTAATCTTAAAGAACAAATAGGAAATGCACAACAAGGTTCATATTAAGAGAAACTTTAAACTCTGTTTTCTCAAAATTTCTATTTTGTAAGTTACGACCTTTGGCCACTCATGTTTTCAAATACGTTACAGAGACCATGATTTCCGCTGACCCATATTTTTTTCCTGTTCACATTTCTGGCTTTTTATTATTGGGGTCATTCATTGCTCGACATTTTTCTCAGGGTAGAAAATATTTATAAATACAGGTATTTATGTACTATTTTAAAGCCGTCGATATTGTTAATAGGTAACAGTTTTTCAATTATTAAGTTACTTTCATGTTTGATTCGTAGAGTTGAAAAAAAGTAGTTCATAAAGTGTTAACGAACAAGGAAAACTCCACGGGATAAAAAATTACCTTTCACAAATTCGTCTATTATTTACACGGGGATAAAAAGTCTTAATCCTTTGATTTGCTTAATTCTTTCCTGGTTAATCCTTAATCCTTTGAACTAATTAAATAATGTAGTCAATTACTATATATATTTTACAAACAGTTGAGCCGTTTTTACATTTAACTATGTTTACTTTGAACGATTTATTTACAAACAACAAACATTTAACTGACTTACCGATTGGCCGTGTGGTTAGAGACCCTAACAGCGGAGCCGAAGGTCGCGGGTTCGATTCCCGCCCGGGACAAATATTTGTGTGCACGAACATGTCTATTTGTTCCTTGTCTGGGTGTAAAAGTATCTATATAGGTATATAATATAAAAAAAATTATTTAAGTATGTAGGTCAGTTGTCTAGTACCCCATAATACAAGCATAATACTTGCTTACTTTGGGACTAGATGGCACTGTGTGGGATGTTCCAGGATGTCCCAGATATTATTATTATTATTATTTAATGGTTTTTGAAGGTGTGTTGGTATATATATGTTTGCTATAATCTTCTGTAATTAAATAAATAAGCAAAATAAATATAATTTGTCTACACAATTTTTTAACAGTTGCTTAATGTTGAAAATACGTTCAAAAAATTAATTTAATTTCTGTCATAAATACAGTTATAATGATTATTTAAAAAAAAATACATTTCGAAAGGGTTGTCTTTGACCTTATATGGAATAAAAACCAGGACGTAGCGTCTCAAAGTTCGACAGCAAAATGACTCATACAAATTAGAAAGACCATTCGCCATTATCATTGTTTTAAACAAACATTATGCTAAAGCTAATGCTTAGTTTGGGGCCTAGAAGGTATTGTGATGTAGACGTTATTATTTTTATCTTAAATTACACAAGAAATATAATTTCAGAATCTTTATTTTTCAGTACAAATTTTACATGTGAGTCACACAAAATTCTACTTCACAGTTAAATATTTCAAAACATCAAGTGGCGTATATTTGGTCTGTAGCCTATATTTTGTTGCTCACATTTTTGTCATCACAACGCGGTATCTTTATAAACATACGTGTTTTTGATAATCTTTTTTTGTTACAATTGAATTAAACACGATTCGATTCTATACAGTTAACGATTCAATCAAAGTTAGTTATCGAATCGATAATTTAGTAAGTATTTAAAATTCGTTTTGATCGCGTTCATTGCTTAATTATAACTGTAAGTGATATTTTAAATCTATATGTCGCGGTACAGTCGTAAAAGATTATACTAAAATTGTACTTTGTACATTGTAATTGTCATAAGATAATAAATTATTACAATTGTTCGAAAGATTACAATTTATCCAGTGAAGTTATAAACTGACTATTTAATATTTTTTAAATTTAATGAAACTTATTATTTATTTTTTTTAAATTGAAATTACACATATTTCAACAATATGTACCTACTTGTGGTAAAATAGTGAATTATTACAATAGTGAAGACGATTATATAACTTATCATGTGAAGTTATATTTTGCCTATTTATAATTTTATGAATTTACTGAAAATTTTATATATTTTTTTATATTTAAATTACTCATATTTTTAACAATATGTACCTACTTGTGGTAAAATAGTGAAATATTACAATAGCGAGGACGATTTGATAAAATAATAGTGGAGGTTACAAAATGACTTGACTTGCAAATTGATAGAAGTAAAAAAAAATTATGAAATATTAAGTCCTAAAACGAGTGCATTTTCTTTGACTTTTCAACTATGAAATTTAAAATTAATTAATTAAAAATATTAAGTTAGTACTTACTACTACTTAAGAAATACAACGAAAATTCGTTTGAATAGGATACACTGATTGAGTACACCGACAAAAGTTTTCTTCAAAAAATATGATAGTTCATCAGCAGTAGAGCAAATACGAGGAAACCGAGGAAGAAAAACTACGCGTCATCAGAATTACGTTGCAGGAACCATAATTTCCGCTGACGCTTATTTTTTCCTCTTTTTATTTCTCGTTTTTTATTAAGGCGCTCATCCATTGCTCGGCTGATGATAAAAATTTTCTCGGGGCATATTGTAGAGAGTGGTATTTTTATATATCTCTCTTTGTATGTATTTTGCAATTCTATAGATTATATTTTTGTTTGGGATCGTTGCTTAATAGAGCTGAAATGAAAGATATGAATGCTGAAAGGAAAAGACTTTGTATTTAGTGAACGCGATTGTAATATTATATTCGCAATAAAACATATATTCGCACAACACTTCGAACTGTCAACACTACGGACTGCATTGATCGACGCCCCGGTATCATTTCCGTTAAAAAATCCGGGCTCGTGTTCCTAACACATACATAATTTGAATTTATTCAAATTCAAACGAACGTCTGGCTTGTAACTAGCCAGCTCTACAATATTTTCATTTTTAAACCATTCGATTTCGAAATCTAAGAAAATGTAGAGATACAATTTGTTTTAAAAATGGCAGCAAGTTTTTAGTTACCGGAATTTTTAATTGGTTACCAAGAAACTTTTGTAATCCTAAAAAGAACTTTAATTCAAAAACATAAGATTGATAGTCCCTAGTCGAACCCTAACTGATGCAGCTCCTACACGCACTTGTTATACAAACAAATAGTATTTAAAAAAAAAATACGCGATAGAGCAACCGGAATAATTGAAATCTTCAAGCGTTTGTGTAATGAAATAAAACAAATAGATAAATCAAATAAAAACTGTAAACCATTTAAAACCAATACATAATAATGCTATCAAAATTTTATAAGTTATATGAAAACGAACGCAAAGTCAGAAAAGTTGTATGAACGTTTTTTTTTGTAGTAGTAACAAAAAAATTGCCACGCGAAAAAAACGTTCAAGCGTAATTAAATTATCAAAACTGTGCACTCGCCAGCATTCGATTGAGCATTCGATCTACTTGGGTGGTCTCCAATCAATTTTCTATCTCGTTTGCTCTAATGGACAGATACGATCCTCTATTCCTTTCTTACACTATCATGTCAAAGAACAACAGCGCAGATATGTCTTTCGGAAACGTTTATACTTTTAGTTGCTTATGAACTTCATTAACTACCAGTGAAAACCTTGTTGACACAAAACAAAAAATATTCAATATGGATGACTAGCAAAGCGTGGATCTGTTAGAATCAAAATTTGAAGAAAATTCAATATAAGATGTTGACACACACTTATCATAGGATTACATTATTAATACCAAATTACACACAGTCAAAATGAATTGATTACGTAAGATGGAATAGTAGTAACAGTGGAATTTAAAAAAAAAATATAAAAAATGGTAGTGCTGCTGGAATGGTAACGGGAAAATATAGTTGAAAGGACGTTTATATAATTTTTTGGATTCATATTATTAAGTACTATGAACGCTCTAATTTATCTCGGGAAATATATCAAATCCAATATCACAAATGGGAAGAAGGTAAAAAAGTGACTTAAAAACCTTGCATGATTATTAAGCAATCCCATGGGTGTCTCCATGTAACCACATCCACACACATTGATGAAGGCATCTAGAAATGGTCGAGATTAATGCTGCCATGACTAATTAAGCACAATGGGCATCGAACAGTAATATTGATCATTTGAATATTTTTTTAGACATTCCTATTGTAGCGTGACCGCAGTTGGTCACTTAGAGTCTTTTGATCCTCATAAGGTACAAGATAGGTCATAAAAAGTGACGTGATAATTTATTGTTCTTTTTTTCTTTCCGACTGTACGATTAACCGGTTGGCTGAGTGGTTAGAGACCTTCACTGCGGAGCCAAGGGTTGCGTGCTCGATTTCCACCCGAGACAAACATTTGTGTGCATGAACATGTGTGTTTGTTCCGTGCCTGGGTGTTAAATATTTATACATGTATATTACAAACAAAAGAATATTTAAGTATGTATATCAGTTGTCTAGTAACCCATAACACAAGCAATAAAACTTGCTTACTTTGGGACTAGATGACGCTGTGTGAGAAGTTATATAGTATTTTATTTCTGTAAAATTAGGACGCCAACTCATGCTTTCTTATAGGTATAAATAGCTTGCCTAGACCACAGCAGGTACGCTTAGACCAATAACTTTGTGTTTAAAGCGTAAAGCCTAGAACCTATGTTTGTACTTTAACATTTTATGTACAGCTTATTTTCAACTAGTAATTACCATTAACCTGACAACAAAGTTTCGTGAAGCTCGCTTTGTATGAAGCCGAGGTGTCAGACGCTGTCACATCTTAAGTATAGCACAAATGAATTTCGGTCTTCCAAAAATCCATTCTACACTACATAATCTATGGCCGTAACCTCTTAACTTTAACTCGTATATCGCTATCCCTTCCTAACTAATATAAAACGGTATCGACCTCTCTCACACACGATTGCACTTATGACCTTTCCGCAGAATTAAACCTTCCTTTCTTGCGCGTCGGAAAGTTATAGTTCATCTCTTTTTAGTAAATGGTGTGTAAGATTAATGGTTTTGATACTTTTTTTTCACTTTTCCTCAATCCGACTTGACTACTGAGTGTAGAATTTAGCGCGCGTACGTATTATAACAGAGATAACAGGAAATCCATTTTTCAAATCACTAGCAGTTAACAAAAGTCAATTTTGCTCACTCGGTGAAGACAAATAATTTTTTCATTTCATATGCTCGAAAAGTACGTTTGAAGTTAACTGATCGGAGGGATGAAAACAGTGCTTTTCGTCCCTACACTTAGAAAAGTACTATAGTGAATTCAGATTTTATTATGATGGTTTCACTATCAGTAGAGCATTTGATGATCTTGGCAGGCCGATTGGCCGAGTGGTTAAAGACCCTAACTGCGTAGCCAAAGGTTCGATTCCCGCCTGGGACAAATATTTGTGTGCATGAACATGTCTATTTGTTCAGTGTCTGGGTGTAGAAGTGTCTATATATGTACATATTATAAAACAAGAATATTTAAGTATGTATATCAGTTGTCTGTTACCCATAATACTTCGCTTCGCTTAGTTTGGGACTAGATGGCGCTGTGTAGGATGTCCCAGGTATTTATTATTATTATTATTATCATTAATACGAGAAAACCAAGGAAAAAAACTACCGCCCATACCATCCCCCTTCGACTTCGCTGGACTCATTGGTTCCAGTCAATTTTTTTTCTATTTTCGCATGCTTCGAGCTTCCCGCTCGCCCCAAAGCGCCCGTTAACGCTGTAAAAGCCCCGTGGCTGACAGCAAAAAGTTTAGGGGGTATCAACCGCCCACTATCCGCAGATCGTCGCTCTACGGGTGTTGCCTGGGCAAAGATTCTCCTCTTCCGAGAAAAAAGAAAAGAAAACCATACCATCAACCCAATAATGCCCCACTGCAGGGGCTTAGGCCTCCTCCCGAGATGAGGGGAAGAAAAACTTCGCGTCATTATAAATTGCGTTACAGGAACCATGATTTCTGCTGACGCATATTTTTTTCTTCTTAGTACATGACATTTTTGCTTACTAAAAAGAACTGTTCTTACAATATAAAATGGGTGCTATATAGAGAAAGAACACTTTGAGATAAGTTCAAAAAAAAATTAGTCTGATAACAGCACATGATGATACATTAATGAAAATATATTTCATTTCCATAAGAATTTTTTAAAATAAAAATAAATTTAAATATTCAAGCTTCATAAAATAAATTATTCGTTTTTGTAATAAACTTGCAATATCGATAAAAAAATAAATTTAAAACTATGTAAAAAGATGCAAATGAAAAAAATGCTTAGCTTTTAAAAGTTGAAATGTGACAGCAGAGAATCTAGATCAGCTTGAAAGTAAATCTTTTTTTTACGTAGGTACACATCCATTTCGCCATCACTAGTTCCGTTCCAGAGACTGTGGTCTAAAACAAACGATAGCTAAGGAAGTTTAATGATAGTTTTCCGGAAAGTCCTAGAACATATGAATCATCGAATATACAACGGGTACGAATATAAAATAAATAATCATGTTTTTTAATTGTAACTTGAAGCTTAATGTAAAGTCTAATTAAAAAACTAAAAATATCTGCAAATTAAAAATATTATCTAAATAATGATAATTATTAATTATTTAATTTATGGGCAATGAAAAAGAAAAATGTAAAAAATATATCTACTGCAGTATGTTGCAGTAAGCTCCAAGCACCCTCACCCCGAGGGGAGGTTTAAGCTCCTGCAGTGAGGCATAATGGGCTGATATGGATTGGCGTTGCAGTAATAAAATTTCATAGAATTGTCGCGATGAGAAGTGAGCCGGACCTGCTCGATTCCTAGTTCTAGGTCATTCTTTCCCCAGTTCTCAAATCTGTGTAATGACAAAGTCAGACCCCTGGATATATGCGCTGACCGAGAAGGGCCCGTGGTCCTACCGATTCGACCTACTGGTAGGACCACGGTATATCACTACATACCTGTGGTCCTACTGGACCTAACCCTGAGCATAAAATGAGGCTTCAAAATGAATTTTATTTTAATTATTATTAAAATCCACTAACTCGGATTAGAGCAGCGTGGTGAATTAAGCTCCAAGCCCCCTCATGCCAAGGGGAGGCCTAAGCCTAGAGCAGTGACGCATTAATAATAATAATAATAATAATACATGGGACTTCCCACACAACGCCATCTAGTCCCAAAGTAAGCAAGTATTATGCTTGTGTTATGGGTTACTAGACAACTAATATACATACATAAATATTCTTTTTTTTTGTTATAATATATACATATATAAATATTTTGCAAAGACACCACATACATATAACAACCAAGACCCGGTACCAGTATCGATATTCATCATATAAATACTGACCCGACCTGGGATTCGAACCCGGGACCTCCAGCTTCGCAGGCAGGGTCGCTACCCACTAGGCTAAGCGGTCGTCAATGGACTAATGGTAACGTATATAGACATTGGAAGGTTTCCCTGACAGTCACACGGAACTCGATTGTGTGACAGTAGGTATAATTTAAATTTATTAAATTACTTCATTCTCAGATACGGCAACAACCTCTAACCGAGTAAACCAGTACAATAACGCTAGTGTTATTTGTACGGTGTTCGGAACAAACTGAAATGCAAGTTATTATTAATATCTGTTTATTGCTTCTGAACGAATGTATGAATAAAGGGACATGCCTACTATTTACTGTATGTCAAAAATATATACTAACTTACAACCAAAAATAAAATTTCGCGATGAAAGAAATCTATAGAGGGGATGTGTGTGATGAAAGGGAGGGAAGGGGCGCCCTAGAAATGTAGTAGCAAATTAGAAGGCGCATGCTTGCTAAGTTCAACGACTCAAAGCTGGAGAAATGTATTCAACTGTATTTCCTTTAAAAAATATTATCGGAATCTGTCTTTTAGTCAGTAGTACGTAACTAGTTGTTCCGAGTAATACACAAAGACCTAGACACAACACAAACATTTACGTAATTTTTTTTTTTTTCTGATGGCAATTGTACTAAATAAGTACATATGTGCCAGCGTCACGTCTAGAAAAAGAAAACGACTTTATTACCGAATCAACGTAACAGTAAAGTGTTCTTACTTTATAAGGAAAACATAAATATAACACAAAAACACAAAGAAGTAAATAATATATATATATATATATATATATATATATATATATATATATATATATATATATATCATTTACGTAATTAATCGCGTTGCATTGGCCATACACGCGTCCCACCCGTTTCCCCTTCCTCATCGTATGGCTCAAATGTGACAACTTTTCTCGAACTTAACAGTCAGAATTGCTCCTCTATTGAACGAATTCAAAGCTCGGTGATATCGGCCAAATTGACGCCATACTATAGAAGGTAAACACGTGAGCTTATATGTATTATTTTATCTATAATGTCTATGTTAAATATGTGTTGCCTTCGTAATTCACTAAATGAAAAATTCAGTCAAGTGCGACTCGGATTCGAACACCGGGAGTTCCGTATAACCACACAATATTTTTCTGTTATGTATTTACATACCGTGTGCCAAGCAGTCGGTCCCGGCTGCTGTCAATAGATGACGCCCGTTACAATCCACCAACCCGCACTGGAGCAGCGTGGTAGGTTTAAGCTCCAAGCCCCCTCACTCTGAGGGGAGGTTTAAGCTCCTGCACTGGAGTAAAATGGGCTGATGGAATGGAATGTATTTATATTATTTCGTTTACGAACTAAATAACATAACAATCCGTAAAGTAAAAAATGTTTGTTCGTTTTGGTCACAATTTCCAAACTAAACAAAGAATTGGCGATTTCCGTATTTGTTGTTTGCTTTCTAGTATGTGGTACATAACGTACGGAAATTCCAATTTCCTGAGTCATTCAGTTTTGGAGTAGTCCGACTACAAATTTACAAAAAATTTATATTGTAAAATTATATAAGAAGAAAAAAATCGACTAGTTTTCATTATTTAATACATAAGGTTTTTTGTGTATAAATAAAATAATAACAAAACTGTGATTATAATTAATTAACTAATTATTAATATATATATTATATTATTTTATTTATTTTCAAATCAAGCAACAAAGACTACAAACCACAAAGACGAAGACAGACAACAAAGAAGATTTTACTGATTTAGAGCTCAGAGGTTTTTGTTTTTTAAAAAAAGTATAAAAATTGAAATCTTTCACCATGCAATTTTCATTTTTTTTTTCATTTAAAATGATCATGATAAATAGCTATTGTCTATTATTGCACTGAACGGTAACTATACGGTTGATTCGCTGATTTAGCGACACTAACCGAAAACAAGTCAAATTGTATTGGCCCATTTTATTGTCTGTATATATATAGGCATATCCCCATTAATATATACATACTAGATATTGTATTTGATACTTGCTTTAATACTATTTGATATGTGCGGCTTTGAAGGAAGTTCATTGATATGGTATTGCGGACCTGTGCAATAAATGAAATAATGTTTTTGTGACTAATTTCAGAGCGGCATACATATACAGGTATTTTTTAATCACTGCGCAATAATATTTCATTTGATTTAGGAACGTGGATAGAACCCGCCAACCCGCATTGGAGCAGCGTGGTGGATTTAAGCTCCAAGCCCCCTTATGTGAAGGGGAGGCCTAAGCCCCTGCAGTGGGGTATAAAAAGGGCTGATGGATGTATGGATGAAATAGAACACATTACATTAAAAAAATCTAACTTTTATTTTTAATTATTTTTTTCAGCCTGTCCGATATAATTAATCTTGAAGCGTGGACATACACCGCAGATGAATGCGGGGGATGGGCGCGCAGGGGACGGCGGCACTCAGTAGTGCGAGTAGGGTGGCGCAATTTTTATGGATACATATAATCAATTTTAGTTTTTTTTATTTTTAATTTTTGATTAAATAAATAAATATGTAAAATTGTATTTTTTATTTTCACTAAAGTACGAAATACATACGAGGATTACATTTTCTTTAAAATTGAATTAATATAGACGTTTACTTGATTAATAGATTCAAAAGTAACAGTTTTAAATTGTTTTTATACATTTATTTCCAAGGTATTATCTCCACTTTTACAACGATCGGCGAGCGCGCCGCTTCGTGTGTGGTCCAGACGTCGAGCCGACCGGAATAATGCTCTGCTAAATATATTCTTATTGGATTCCAACTAGATTCGTATTGTTAAATTAAATATTTGGAATCGTTGTATTATTTAAATAACTTATTTAAATTAAATAGATAACTTAAATGAAATAATATTTTATTTTATTTTGGGTCATTCATAAAATAAATATGCACTATTAGGGTGGACGCTTGTGACAACTTCCCGACTACGTGACGATGTGTTAAGTAAAGTCCAAAAATTATTAAAATTTTAAGAAATTTGACTGTTTTTAACTGTGCATTATGATGCAAGTACGGTAAGCAGCATTTTATAGTCGAGGTGTTTATAGGCACGAGGTGAAGCCGTACATATAATAAACCGATGACTGTAATAGCCAGCTTACTGAATACGAGCATCATACAACTTTTTTCAATACATTTGTGATTAAAATTACGTAGATACTTCAAATTTAAAATTGGCGGCAGCCAAGGGCGGGAGTCAGCTGTTTTTCGCGGTTTACGCATGCGTTACAAACAGAATGCTGGTTTGTGATTGGAGTAAATAAGAAGGCCTAGTACTGTAAAATACAACATTACGGTTCAAGTTCCGATGTCATAAAGACCGTATAGCAATAGCAAATGTATTGAAAAGATTGTCATATATAAGAATTCGATTTTAGCACGTCATGTTAGGGAAGCGAAGAAACTTAAATGTGAGAAAGTGTTAGGAAAGACAAGATGGGCCAGTTATCGTGACGTATTTTACGAATTGGACGACCGTTGTAAAAAAGACGTTAGCTGAAATTCGAATACCATAGATAAAATAAGGCTATATCTCAGATTATTATTACTAGATACGTATAGTCTTCATAATTAGAGATAGAGAAGATTGTAAATCGATGAAATTAGAAACAACTCTTCTGCGAGTATTCGAAAATTAATTAAATTATATTTGTATATGGAGGTGAAGTAGTTTGTTTTTTTTTTAATTTCTATTTTATTTACGATACAACGTGACTCAACAGTTTACCATAATGGAGTTACTTGTATCAACTAGTACATACTTGTAGTGTCGTGATAGCCCGAGTGCAGAGATCCTGTTTCAAATCTACATGACTGTGTGGCCGTGGTTAGAATCCGGGCGTGTACCAATTAGTTTTTATGTACATTAACTATCACTGACTCGGTGCCTCGGAGAGTACGTTAAGCAGTCGGTCCCGGTTGCTGTCAGTAGATGGCGGTTGTTACAATTCGCCAACTCGCATTGGAGCAGCGTGGTGAAATTAAGCTCTAAGCCCCCTCATCTTTTGGGGAGTTCTGAGCCCCTGCAGTGGGGTATAAAAAGAGCTGATGGAATGAAATGGAAGACTCGTAATTGAAAAAGATATATTGCTGTGGATAGCTGATAGATATAAATAAATACTGAAAAAAAATGTTCGGTTTTCAATACAGCTATTCAAATTATTTAATCAATCAACTGAATAATGGTTAGTCAAGCTTTTGAGATGTCACTGGTCAGGTTTGTTCGTAGTTAACCTATTAACTTGTTATCAATCATTATCAATCAATTGTCTCTGTCGATCAAATTGTTCGTGATCTTGGATCTAACCCAAATAGGTTAACGTGTAGTAACTAGGTTAAGTAACAAATAAATGGAATCGGAACGAATAAACATTCCCATTAATATATAAAAAAAACTAAACGCAGTGTAGTACTGTCTCTGAATCTGGGCACATTATTCTATCTAATGTATAGTAAAAACTTTTTCAATATGTATCTTGAACGGTTTTTTTTAAACACAGAAAACAAAGAATTCTGTAGTCAAGAAAATATAGTTTTCAATATATACAAATACCGGATATTCTTGGACCAATGCAATTTGTATTGATTTAAGAATTGATTTTTCTGATGTGTACACATTGGATGCGGAAGGCGGAAGACTGTGTGTGGTGGTGAGCCTTGGGAGAGGCCTATATCCTGCAGTGGAGAGACACGGGCTGATGATGATGATGATGTGTACACAGAAGAAAAGGAATTCTTATGCAAATTGCATTGGTTCAAGAATGTGCGGTATTTATAGATATATATTGAAAACTATATTTTCTTGATAACAGAGTTCTTTTATTCTGTGCAGATATTCGTAATAAGTGATGATGACCTTTCATGATGAAAATTGCTACCAACTCACGATTCAAAGACTGAAATATAAAGGAAACTATGCTATATTTTTAAAAGAAACGCAGATAAATTTACTTACAGGCTAAGGACAGACCTATACTATGTATCGTAAATAAATAAATCATCATCATCATCAGCCCGTGTCTCTCCACTGCAGGATATAGGCCTCTTCCCAGGCTCGCCACCACATATAAATAAATAAACATTTATATTTAGCTTGCTGCTCGTTTTCAATAAGAAATTGCTACGGAACGAACAGCAAAATTTTGTGATGCTCTATTTTCATGAAGCATAGGTAATCTGTAAGATATAAGACGAGACTACAGATTAGAAAATAAAATACATTACTAAACAACACACTGATGATTACGATGTATAGAATCGATGTATAGAATCGATGTATAGAATCGATGTATAGAATCGATGTATAGAATCGATGTATAGAATCGATGTATAGAATCGATGTATAAAATCGATGTATAGGAAAGCCAAAACCACTGCACTAGGGTTATTATAAATATTACCGCATCAATTGATAATGAATGAGCTTTTTAATAGACAGCCGGTAGCCACGAGGTATGCGTAAAAGATGAAAGGTCTGTGTATATGCACGTCGTTTGTGGTTTGTTTTATCTTGTCATGAAGTACTTACATATGCATTAAATAAATATTTTTTTTAAACACTCTATTGCCGCCCATGGTGAAATAACTAAATGAATTTCAAATGCGTACAAGTACAGTTGTGTAAGAATTCAAGTGATGATTTTAAATAAAATAGGATGAGAATTTTCAGTTACGTGTATTCTGTAGTTCATAAATGAAAACTTCTGCATAATTCTATGATAACTAGGTAAGGGTACGTACCTATAATATGTGACTCAATCGGGGGGAGGGGGTCTTCAAAATACCACCCTTGGTCACGGAGGGGAGGAGTATAGGTTTTCGACACGTAGTCAATATCCATTAGCCCCTAGAAAAATAATTCTAAATAAAAGACAAAAACACTTGCTTTGGTACAATAAGTTCCTGTAGAATACGTTTTCACATATATTTTTAATTTGTAATTGTTGTAAGCACTTGACATCATGTGCCAAGTGCCGTATTAATAAAGACAAATATGAGCCAAATGATTTTTTTTAAACTTTCTGTTTGCAAAAAAAAATTTAAAACCATATTTATGAATTACTACGTAAAAAGTACGAGGCGGGGAGGGGGTCTTGGTATATACTACGTGTGGTCACCTGGGGGAGGGGTTAAAAAATTGTAATAAAATGAGTCACGTAGTATGGATACGTTCCCTAATGCGAAATATTAAAAGTTCAGACTGAGATGAATAAATACTAAAAGAAAAAATTTAATTCGATTGATTTTTATCAACGCTATCTATTCTGGAAAAGAAAATTACAGAGTTTTTCATATGATTTCAATCTTTAATTTTTTAATAATATATAGATATTAACTTAAACTATTACCTAAAAGGAACATGTAAATCCATACAATTGGGTTCTCATAAAGAAGTTTGGTCCGAAAAAATTAATTCTCATTTGCTTAGTTACAGAAATGACTTGATATTTTTAAGTAAAAGTACATTTCATGACGTAAAAACCACAACATCATACATTATAGACAAGCTGTTTGTCCGTTACAGTTTACAAATTATCGCCCAAAATTTTCCGAACGCCTCCGATGTTTGCCGAGCATGATCGGCTCGTACCGATGCTAACATTGTTACAATGAGTACAAATAATCGATTGTACAGTGAATACAAACTAAAAACCATTTTCATATTAGTTTTTTGTTAAATTAAAGACCGAATTATTCATCAATAACTATAATGAATGAATGAAGTAGTTATTATTATTATTTTAGTGTAAATCAGAAAGAAAAACCGACCAAGTGCAATTCGAACTCCTGCATGGAGTACGACCACACAATATATTTTGTGTTATGTATTTACCAAAATAAAACAAAAAAAAAATACTACCAAGTATCTCGTAGTAGATACGTATTTTCGTTAAATTATGTAAAATTAATCATAATAACTGGTCAAGTGCGAGTTTATACCAAATTGTTTTTAGTGATGTTCATGTATGGGGACTCCTCTTTGTTATTATTTGTCGTGGTAGGTGACAGAATAACACAATCTGTGAAAATTTCAACTGAATACCTTTTACCTTCACAGCGTTAGAGGCTGTGACAGACATACGGACGAACAGGTGGATCAAGATCGTAGGCTCAGTAATAGGGTTCCGTTTTTACTATCAGTGTGCAGAACCCTAAAAGTAAAGAAGCGTAGAGAGAAGTTGCAGCAGTTGAGATGTTATGTTGGAGAAACATCTCATTTTATTTCATGTCTCCATACATTTCATTTCAGTCTACCCTTAATGTTTCCATCAAAAGAATCTGACTGAACTTTAAACGATACACCATTAAGTACTAGGAAAGATGAATTAAAAAAAACAGTATTTGAATATTTTGGAAGACGGGAGAAGGAACAGGATACGATTGTTCATAGAGAAATAGAAGAAAGGGCGAACTCAGAGGCAGTTTTTGTACAAGTTGAAAAGAAAATGGGTGGCGTATCTTTATTAGGTGATCAAGAGAAAAACTGCATGAAGATAGAAAACAGTAGAGACAGCACCGAAAAGAGCAAAGCTTAATGATGATGAAATAAATTTTACCAATGTGTAAATTGTACTGTGTTGACATTAAAATTATATAGATATCAATATTATGGATACTTCCTTTGTTTTCTATCTATCTAGAAAATTATTCAGAAAAAAATTTAAGAAATTTTTTTGCAGTTACCAAATTCGTTCCTACTCATAGTTCGATGAGTAGGCATTTATTGTTCCAAATAATGAGCCAACAATGCGCTACCAATTATACCACTTAGACCGATTAGTTCCTTTGATTTTTTTTGATGGGTGTTGATTCAGCGCCGGAAACACGTATCGCTCCAAATACCAGACAGAAAGGAAACTATGCGTTCATTACTACTTACTCATTGTTATGAAAATAATATTTAGACACTAATCAATCTTTTTGGTAGTTAGCCAAATTGTAGTATAATATGTGAGGCAGCCAAAAACGTCAAGGCAAAATGGCGGATGTGGCGTCAAAAACAAGACACATTTGTCAATAGAATAATGTCAATAAATAAGATGGGGTTGTGACATTTTAAAATTGGCAGATATAAAAATATTTCCAGAACTTTAATTTATTTCATTTAGTAATAGCATTTTCCATGTATCAAATCAGTCTCTTCATTTCACTTCACTTCACTTCATCAGCCCATTTTTACCCCACTGCAGGGGCTTAGGTCTCCCCCGGGGTGAGGGGGGTTTGGAGCTTAAATCCACCACGCTGCTCCACTGCGGGTTGGGGTATGAAATCAGTCTCGCTTGTTACTTAAGTCAAAAGTTGTGATTTGGCTTCTATATTGATTTCATTCAAGTCCATGGTATATTAATAATAGGAATCCTTCACGTGAAAATAAAAAAGGCAAATGAATGGAAATGCAAATAAATATAACTGAAAATGATGTAGATGGTAATACTTATAATATACATGACCTTCTTATAGACAATTTTCACAAATATAACTAGTACTTAGAAAGTGAATACTTATGTGTGTGATTTCAATTTCCAGATATACGAGGGACCTACCGAAATTATCGGAAATAAAAAAAAAACTATTAATGGAGCTTAAGTAATTTATGTTTAATTGTTTTTCGAAATATGTCCTGCACAATTAATATACTTTTGCATCCTTTGGAACCAATCATTAAAGCAGTAATTCCAGTCTGAAGTGGATGTTTCCAAAATGGTTGATTTGTAAGCATCCACGGCTGCTTCTAGGTCTTCAAACCGTTGTCCACGCAATAAATCTTTCATTCTGGGCAATGTAAAAAAGTCGTTTGGGCTCAGGTCAGGGCTGTACGGAGGATGGGTCATCAACTCAATGTTTGCATGGCACCAAAATTCTTTTGTCCTACCGGCGATGTGAGAGCTCGCATTGTCATGATGTAAGTTGACGCGACGGTTTGGGTTAGCCCTGCGCAGTTCGGCTATCATTTTTGGTAGACAAAATGAAGTGTACCAATCAGCAGTAACTGTTCTGCATTCCTGTAATGGAATCGTGGCAACATATCCTGTTTTTTTGAACAAACGAAACGACCTTTTTGTTAGAGTTAAATATTTAATGATTTATATAGTACAGATATGTAGGTGTTTTTGTATGTAGTACTCATAGCATAGAGTAGTATATATCAAGCAGTCATCTCTGGAATGACCTGGATCGAGCACCTACACTATAAATATAAATTAGTATCCAGAAAATGTTTGTTTTAATTATTAATTTTCAATTTTTTTCCAAACGCACGACTGCGGGAACGCACGACTTTCGTTGGCTTGACTTCATCTTCGAAGACCCAAACTGCCGACTCATACTTTATTTCGGGCTCATAAGAATGCTTCCATGATTCATCACCTGAGGCGATATTATACATGGCTTTTGACTTTCCTCAGTTGAATCTCTTCAGAGTATTCCGGCACCAATCAACACGAGCCGTCTTTTGCTCTACAGACAAATTATGGAGTACCCATCGAGAAACAAGTTTTCTGACGCCACACTTTTTATATAGGTCATCCATTAATCAAGTGATGTTTTGAACCCTTTCCATCCCTTTCGAGCCACACGTGATTAATGGAGGACTCATGCAAAATTGTTTGGATTGCAGTCATTCCAATGCCTATGATTGAACGGATCTGTTCATATGTCACATGCCGGTCATATTGTATAATTTTTTGCACATCCGCGACGTTTTCAGGCGTTACTGCTGTTTTTTGGTCGACCTGTAGAAAGAACGGTGCTTAGGGTGCTTAGAGAGCACAGACCAGTCAACCTATAGACCACGCTTTAATAAACGTCAGTACGAAAACGAAATCGCCAAAAAGTGGCGGGGTGCGGGGAGAGGTCGGCTAGTTTTCATTGGCTCGTTCAAAATTGACAATTTAATGGCTTCCGACGTGCTTCCAACTGACGGCTCACTAGTGACGTAGTTATGTAGTGTCACTACATAGCCTTGGCGAATGCTACTCCCTGTCAAAGCGTGGTCTATAAGGTTGACTTGTCTGTGTTAGAGAGGCACGACCATGTCGCAACTCCGTATACCAACAGTATATTGTGGTTTGACTAAGTGCTTTGATATTATCTATCATTGAAACACTCCTCTTGAGATAAACCACGGCAAAAGTTGTGATAAATTATAGCACGAAAATTTTCCCGCGTGGGCTCCATTTTGTTTATTGACTTGCCAACTTTAAACCATTAGCAAAAAAAGAATGAGCAATTTTTTTAAATTTAGACAATGTCATTATAATTGTTAGTGGCCAGTACATACGTGATGAAAAATGTTTTATCTTAACTCATTCCAAAGTATTTCATTCCCGATCATTTTGGTGGCGTTCAAGAACAAACAAGTATCTACGAATTAAGTGACATGCTATTTTGTAAGAGTGACCGTCTAGATTAGTAAATTTATTTCGCTGTAATTGTTGAAAGTAAAATAAACGAAAAAAACTCCGTCCTTTAATAGTTATTTCGTATTTAATAGAATCAATGACCTCGGCGTCAAACCTTACAAAACCCGCACATCGTTTTGACACTAATAATTTGTTTATATCTTCTCTAAACACTTTGACTTCATTGTTATCATTTACTTCACTCCGAACTGTCAATTCCACTCGGCTAAAACTAGTACTTTAGACTTCTAGCTTTTAGAAACATCCCAAAAATTTAATTATTTGTCGCCTGTTTTTGACGCACTTTCAAGACCAAAACTAGTAATGGAGAAGTAAAATTTATAATTGAATATAAAAGGTTTGGAAAACTGCGTCCTAAAATTTGGACTCTGAGCCCGAACTGTAAATTCTGTTTATGATTGGGTATAAAAAAATGCTCTCATAATTGTAACTATTTGTTTTTTATAAATATCATATTCAAATGTATAAATAAATGTAAAGTAAGCAAATTTTAAAAATAGGTGCTAAGAGAAAATGGCAAAACGCTATAGAAAAAGTCGCGGGCGACTCTTGCACAACCACTGCATAATACAGTTTGGTTTGCATTGCATGGATTACATCGCATCGAAGGGCACAACATTTTCAATAATAAATTTAAATGTTAAATTATACGATCATTTGACTTTACATCCATAATACAATATAATATTCAAGTATTCGGAAGATGTCTCTTTACGCCTACCTAATACAGCGGATAAATCAGAATTCTGCATTTCAATGAACCATCGACTCCAGTTACGTGTTTATAATTTGAGTTTTTTTTTTGCGAAGTATATTTCACGACAGTCAACTATACGTTTAAGTTGGAATACACATTAATAGTATAGATATGCAAATTTAAATGTTAAGTTACTGTGACCATGATTTATGATAAAAATAAAATTTTGATTTTTAATCTCTGTTTTCTTTGTTAGGTTCTGTTTTTAACATGTTGGAATGTAACAGAAATGGCTGGACTGTCGTTTGGGTTTTTCCTATATTTAAGGGGTTTTTTTTAATAACTTTGAAATCATGAATTCCAGATCCATGCCCTTGTAAGAACTTTTATTAATATTATTTTTACATTTAATTATTTTTTACGCTACGCTAATAAGTTTGCTTTAAAAACTAATTTCCTATGCTAAATCATTTATTTATATATTTTTTATGTTATTGTTATTTTTTTGTGTCATAACTTATTCGTTATTATAATAAATGTTATTATTTTTTTTCTAAGATTACAGTGTTTTATTATAAGCTATGAGTTTATTGAAGACATTTATGCACCTCAAGTTTGCCTTATCCTCCTACGCGGCACCTGCTCACAAGCATGACCCGAGAGACAGCCATCACTCTTCTTAGCCATGTTTGAGGGAATAGAACGACCTGCACGTACCGCCGCGTATTTAAATTTTATGTGTACGGCTAACTCAGGGTGCTTTTAAAGTTTTGAAAGTTTTGATTTAGGGCTTAGCTTACGTTAGGGTTAGGTTACATTTTAGGGTTTAGTAATAGCTAGGCGCTATCAAAACGTGAAATTAAATACTTAAAGTCGAATTATTTACATAGTATAGCCTACTTGAATCCAACTGCGCGGTCTAGCCCCAAACAATTTTTGATTGATTTCAATACAAGTGATCTAACTACTTACAGCTGAAAACAAATGCTATTAGAAACTGTTCACAGTTTCACTGCTTAAATTAGATTAGATAATTAATAATTTCCAATTAGAGGGCTTGTGTGAGATGTGTTGTTGGAAACTGTTCATAGTTTTACTGTAAAAATTATATTAGATCATTAATAAATTCTTTAGAGACCTGTGTAGGTGTATTAGGTATTAGACCATCGTTTTGACGGAATACAAGGCTTTAAGTACTTTAATTCGGTTGACGATTTAACACCTCATAAATTGGAAATGTCATAGTTGTCTCTCTGTGTACATATTGAGTGTTTCCGATGGACGCGATGAAAGTTGTCGACCGGTCTCTTTTTTCACAATCGCGTGGTTACCCTGTGTTTTAAGCGCAAAATCGTACACAGCACTATAACATAGTTCAACGTACATAATCGAAGTGTGTTAGTTAAAACGTTGTACGTGTAACAGACTTGTTCGCAAGTCTGTCTGTGCGTCACACTGCTAATAAATTACTATAGTAGATTTAGGTATTGAAATGTACAGAGAGATCGATTTAATTGAAATTAATTATGCGAAATTGATGCGATAAGTTTTCGTTAATTGATGTCATTGATGATTTCAACTTATCATTGTGCTTGTATTGTATGATTTGGACATCGTTTTTGTCTTGCATCCTAATCTTAAATACAAAAGCGACTATGGTCGTTTGAAAAGCTTTGATTTTAATAATATCTAGATGGAATTTCAGTGTCAAAAAATGTAGACAAATATATCACCTAAATCACATAATATTCGCTTATAATTTATGCGCACAGAGACGGTTTGTGCATGGGTAATTATAATAATAATGCTATCAAGTCCCAAACTAAGCGAAGCTTGTATTATGGGTTCTAGACAACTGATATACACATTCAAATATTTTTAATGATATTAGGTAAATGTGTAAATGCTGAAGAACAGCAACCTACGAAATTGCCGTTCTTCAGTACTGGCCAAACCAAAAAACCTTTGATTGGCTATGAATTCTAAATAAAAATTAATTGTGTTTTAGAAATATGACATTCTTTTTACAAAATCAGTTTTTTGTTACTGATTAGCGTTGTGTTTTCATTACATTTGAATATTTTTCGTCATACTGGACACTTAAATTTTCTTTAAACTTTCGTTTTATTACTTTACTTTAAACTTTAAAAATTCGTGTAATTGTGGAATGTGAGTTCCGTCGTGGCACTAATGCGGCACAAACGGTACGTAACATCAACAACGTTTACGGAGAGAACTTAACAAACGAACGCACAACCCGTTATTGGTTTGCCTGCTTTCGATCTGGAAATTATGACTTGAATAATGAACCTCGTGGTCGTCCGGACACTTTGGTCAACAATGATGAATTGAAGGCGATTGTGGAAGCTGATGATAGTCAAACTACGGCTAAACTAGCAGCAGCTTTTGATGTAAGCATCAAAACAATATTGGACCATTTGCGACAAATTGGTAAACTAAAAAAGCTTGATGGATGGGTATCCCACGAACTTAACGATCGCCAGCGAAACGTAAGCGTCGAGACCTGCCTCGTGTTGCTCAACAGGTACAAAAATAAAGGAATTTTGAACCGGATTGTTACCTGTGATAAAAAATAAATTCTGTTCGACAATCGAAAGCGTTCAGTAAGTTGGTTAGATCCTGATGGTCACTGTTTGGTGGTCTAGTGGCGGTGTGTGAAGATGGCATGAGCATTACTGCAGATGTGTGTGAAGAACTGAAGACAACGATGGAGAAACTCGCACCTCTGCGACCCGCTTTGGTCAGTCGGTCGTCCCCGTTGCTCCTTCACGACAACGCGCGACTCCATACTGCACAACAAACAGTCTCCAAGTTGCTAGAGTTGGGGTTGGAAGTTCTCCCTCATCCGCCATACTTCACCAGACCTTGAACCTATTGACTATTACTTTTTTGTAAGTTTGGACAACTTTTTAACGGGAAAAAAATTCAATTCCCGAGAGACAGTACAAAATGCCTTTGAAGAGTTTGTTGCCTCCCGTCCAGTTGATTTTTACAAGAAGGGCATCAATAAACTGCCACTGCGTTGGCAAAGATGCATCGATTGCACGGGTGATTACTTTGACTAACAGAAATAAAGATATTTGAAAAAAAAAATACTTTAACTTATTTCATACAAAACGTCAACTTTATAGGTTAAGACCTAATATTATATATACGTACGTAATAGACATTTTACCTACACCCACACACGAAATAGATATGTTGGTTCAGGTACACAATATCGGGTGTTCGTCCGGCTGAACGTAGTCCAAACTTATAGGGCATATAGAGCTTACCGAATTAAACAAAAAGTTCTAAGTAAGCAGATGGCGTAAACGAACGATTATCGAGAAAACATGTTTAAATTCGAACTATATTCAGCCGAACATCCCGCGCGTATATAATAATAATAATAATAAAATAATAATAATAATAATAATGGTTTGGTAAGCCCAACACGCTCTATAAGTTTGGACTACGTTCAGTCGAACACCAGATATATGTCCGGTCGGGAATCGAATGTGCTACCTTTAGGTCTGCAGTTAGGGTACCTAACTATTCAACTAATCGGTCAATATGATGTGGCGAGAGTGTGTGGTCATTTAGTCATCAAGCAAGCATATAAAAGTTGGTCTCTTTCCTTGTTGTCTTTATACATATAACAATCATGGGGCTTTATCTATGCTAATATTATAAAGCTGAAGAGTTTGTTTGTTTGTTTAAACGCGCAAATCTCAGGAACTACTGGGTCGAATTGAGAAATTCTTTTTGTGTTGGATAGTCCATTTATTGAAGAAGGATATAGGCTATTATTACATTACTGTACGACCAATAAGAGCGTAGCATCAATGAAAAATGTTGCAAAAACAGGAAAAATTATTATTCCTTTTGAGAGCTTCCGTTACGCGCGCTGCGTAAACGGTTCATGTTAAGCAAAAATCATGTATTACGGAATTGTTCCCCTTCAAAAGTTCTAACCAAAAGACCGCGACAGCATATGTGTATCTTTTAAGATTGACTTACTATAATCTTTTTTATGCCAATTAAATTTGTTGCTAGACGCGCCAGATAATTTCTTTGTTTGGATGATGACGATGATACCATAGTGTAATGATACTATATGGTTGGACTAACGACCCACCCCGACTTCGCACGGGTGCAATGTACTAATGCGTGGAACAGGAAGAGGAACGTTTTAGCTTATAATTTCCATATTCTTCAACCGACTATAATTTGAAAATGTAAAATTTGTCTGTTTGTTTGTTTCCGGGCTAATCTCCGGTATGGCTGAACCAATTTTTATGGGACTTTCATTAGCAAAAAAAGACTGTTTAGTGAGTATAGATGGTGGGTTGATAAGAGAGAGGTGAGGCAAGGGAGGGCAGCGGAGTGTATGTGGCTGGAAGGGGGGGGGTGGAGGGAATGAGAGGGGGAACATTTCTGTAGTCCACCCGGGCGGAGCCGGGTCCGACGCTAGTCTAGGTATATTAAAGAATGATAGTCGGAGGTAATCTATGACTGAATTGACACGGATAAATACAGGCAATATTATTACATAAATAATGCAACTTATTTTGGTTAAAGGTTCTCGTTGGATTAATATTGATCGAGATACAAAATGAATGACAAGCTACGAGTCGTGATATCGGTGTAGTGGTGGGAGTGGGAATAATTTCCACCAGTTTACCGCACCAGATACCACGTCACCAAGCTGAGGCTGAGCATTTTTGATAAGCTCTTGGATTCAATTCTTGCCGGTAGCATATTGACTAATGAGTTTTTAATTTATAAAAACTTGAGTAAAATAAATAAATCGACTGGCCGATTGCCTGAGTGGTCAGAGACCCTAACTGCGAAACCAAAGGTCGTGAGTTCGATTCCCGCCTGAGACAAATATTTTGACATGTTCACACATGTCTATTTATTCCGGTGTGGCTGCTCATTTGACGACCGCTTAGCCTAGTGGGTAGCGACCCTGCCTGCGAAGCTGGAGGTCCCGGGTTCGAATCCCAGGTCGTGTCAGTATTTATATGATGAATATCGATACTGGTACCGGGTCATGGTTGTTATATGTATGTGGTGTCTTCGCTTGGTACCCAAAACACCAGCTAATGCTTAGTTTGGGGCCTAGACGTTGTTGTCATGTATACGTTATTATTATTATTATTATTTTTGGGACACGAACCGACTGCACAAATACCGTCACATAGTACTTCTAACCTTCTGGGTTATCTGTGGCTATTACACAGCAGATGATTATTTAAGTGGCAAAAATGTCTGGAAGTCTTTCTAAGCAATTAACATGTTTGGATGTTATTTTCACAGTTTTGCTAATTGTTTACTTATTAGTTATTGTTAATACTTATAATATTTAGAAAAGAGTAGGTAACTACTGTTTCGTGTCGGTTTTTTTTCAGTAGAAACTAGATTCCCAATTGATAGTAACTCAAAAAAATTACAAAAAATAAACGTAACCGTAAATCTTGACGACTCAAAAGTAATTGCGCAAGTATAATGTGTATTTAAATATTTATTTGATTTGAAAAAAAAACAGACTGAAAGCAAGTCGGATTCTCCGTCTGTGGGTTCCACACCCTGTGGGTGTGGTGTCCTCTTCCCAGACTGCAGTATCCTTTTTACTCTTTTAATTTCCCTGTAATAAATTAAGTCTTCTGGAGAAAGAAAAACCTCGATATCAAACCTAAATACTATAATAATAAATAAATAAATAAAAGCTCGTTATTAGGTACAATTACAACATTTTCCATACATCGATAACATTCTTACGGTCCCATGCCAGTAAGTTACGTTTGTGAAAATATTATGTGTGGACGTAAAATATAGAACTTTTCTCTAATGCTTGCAATTTTTAGATTCAGACTTTCTTAAGGCGGTAGGCTTCCTATTCAAAATAAAGTATATGTAGTAGGACAGACCCTGTTACAGTTATATTCAAACTTTATGGCGTATCAAAAAGTAGACACTAGTCGCGTCGCAACAACCTGATTTAGGTATAACGGGAAGTAGTGGAGCGAGGGATTTACGCCTCTTACCTATTGAAATTACTAGACGAAGAAATCGAAGCTTTAGGAAACTATCAAGCAGCGTTTTTGAGACATAGATCAACCGATGGCCACATTTTTGTTGCTAGACGAATTCTAGACGAGAAATGGAAGACAGGGCAGCCCGCATATGTACTACAACTGGATGTTGAAAAAGCATTCGATACGGTAGACCTTAGTGCTTTATATGACATTCTAAGAACGAGGGTAAGTACAACTTTAGCCAACAGAATCATGACCTGTCTCAGAGAACATACTTCAATCTTATGGTTCGGGCAAAGAACAGAAAGTGTCACCAAAGGAAAAGGAGTGAAGCAGGGTTGCCCACTTTCACCTAGACTCTTCACTATTTTGCTGGATGATGTCTTAAGAACCCTTGAAGAACTGCTCAGCGAAGTAAGATTAGACCAAGACCGAGAAATCAAACTCCCTACTATTCTATGCTACGCAGACGACATCATCATTTTAGGCGACAATACTGCAATCCTTAGCGATATAATGAGGAATTTGAAAGAACTCCTAATATCCGTGGGCTTAAGACTAAACGAGACAAAAACTAAAATGTTGGTCAGAGATCCGATTAATAAGGACAATGCCAAACAGATACAAATAATAGACGGAGTTCCAATAAAGCCCACGGAAACTATCAAATACCTGGGCACACAGCTGACAGCAGAATTAAGAAGAAAAGACTCAATAAGAATGAGATGCAAACAAGCAATTCGCAATGCTAAAGGCCTAACACCTTTCATTAGGAAAACTAAAATGCACTGGAAAATTGCCAAATTAATTTATAAAATGGTGATCGCTCCATCTATGGCATACGGCCTGAACGTAGTAGCACTAACCAAATCAAACAGAGCAAGACTTAGGCAGTACGAAAGAGAAATTCTGAAGGACATGCTGCAAGCAGCAAGAAACCAACCACGGCTGAAAGTGCGAGAAATTCTCGAAGGAAAAACCATAACTAAAATCATTAAAACCAGAAGAATTTGCTACTACGGTCATCTTTTAAGAAGAGACGAACATCATATACTACAAGCCGCACTTAAGTTCACAGCAGGAGGAAAAAAGGTAGGACGCCCCATATACACATGGGAGGACTCGCTTATGCAAGATATGGGCTACTACAATCGAGAGCGTCACGAGTGGGCCACACTGGCACGAAGCAAAACGGATATAAAAAAGGCTGCCGACGAACTCTTTGACCTACCAGAAACGGACACAGAAAGCTCTGCATCAAATGATGAAACCGAATAATGTACTGGAAACTAATGCTCCTCACTGATATTTATTAACACACTATAATATCTATTACCTCTCCTAGCTCCTTTTTCTGGCTAAAGGTTGCACGAATACCGACTGGCTCTCATTCCCGTCACTCCGAATCCAAACTACAATCTACACTCCATCCTTTATCTACGTTCCCTTTGGTGTATTGGGACTAGTCCCTTTCAGACATTGCGTCTGGCTGAAGGTCGAACGAATTGATTGATTGATTGATTGATTGAACGGGAAGTAGTGGAGCGAGGGTTATATATATAAATATTTATATACACACACACCCACACCCACATATATATATATATACACACACATATATACCCCCATATACACACACATATACACACCCACACACACACATTATTTTGCTTTGCTATTTTGTTTTTTTTTTTCTTTTTCTTTTTGTATATATAGTTATACACCTTTATAAGGTATGGAGGAGCGGATCTTCCTGGCACAGGCTCTATTAGCTTAAAAGGAGGATCCCACAATATTGTTAACATGTACGATTTGTGAAAGAAATAAATTATTTTTTTATTTTTGTATTTGTATATGAGACTATAGTTAAGCTCACATAGAGCGTTGTATTCAAATCCGCCATAAAGTTTGACGCGATCTGTACAAGGCGGTGTTTTTTTTTTCGACATCTCGTTTAGTTCTTTTATAATAAATTTTACAAAAACATTTGTTTCGAATTTTTTTGTAAAAAAAGGAAAACACACACTCGTATAGTCCTAGGGATGGCTTCTCATGATAATGCTGCTAATTTTGGTTTTAGAATGTACTGTCATTTCAGGAATAGAAACAGACACGGCCTGCAAGCTTTTTTTTTTTTTTTTTTTTTTGTTTTGTGAGGGCCGAATCTGCTTACAGACATCTGCGCGCCCGACCTACCGCGCAGATAGTGCCGGGTTGGGATTTCTACACAGAAGGTGCAGCCCGACCGGCTAAACGACTCCTCAACCTATACTCCGGAGAGCGTATAGGATTTGACATGACGGCGACCGGACGCATTGAGGATGCTTCGGTGCGTTTCTGCCATTGATGGGCGGTGCCTTAAGGGCGCCGCCTCATCGGCGTATGATTAATCTAGAGATGAGGGCCGACGCGTGTCGATCCCTCGGCTGGGGAGGGCAGTTCGAGCTGGACGGCCCGACTGTGAACAAGCAAGGCTCAGATGCCATTCGAGCAGATTTGTTACGTTAACTAGGTGATATCGGGTGGTAGGTACTGCTCTCCTACGTCAGACTGAAGGTCCGATCTGCCTAGGGCCCTTAGAATCTCTACCTCGGTGGTGAGATCGTCAGGTGGATCTGTAAGTGCATTCCGTGGGCGTCTGAGAAAGTGGTGGGCGGGCGGGGGCTCGTAAGAGGCCGCTGCCGAAAGTAACGGGTTGGAATGTGCGATCGCGGCGGTGAAGAAACGCTCTGACGCGTCCTTCATGTATTTGGAGATGGTTGGTAAGTCGAAATCGCTGTGAAGCAGACTGTTTCGAACGTACCAAGGAGAACCTACTGCTCTTCTACAGAATTTGTTCTGTATGATTTGTAGCGGCTTAAGTATCGTTTGATTGGCGTATGCAAAGACCGGGCATGCATAAGTCATGACAGGTCTGATGGCCATTACGTAAAGAGTGCGCTTGTTGCGCATCGATAGCTTACTGCGGCTACCAATCATACTGGATAAACGAGCCAAGTAGAATTTGGCTGTTTTGCAAACACGCTTGACATGATCGCGAAAGTGCAGATGCTTGTCAAGCGTAATACCTAGGTATTTATAACTATGTTGCCACGGAATGTTGACGTCGGCCATTCGAAGTGTAGCAATATTGGGGGAGACTAACTCTGGGCTTTTCGCTTTGGAATAGCGAAAGCAAACGGCCGCGGATTTCTCGGGGTTGATTTCGATCCTCCATAGGCGAAACCACCGCGTAAGTTCGTCTATGGAGGATTGTAAACGTGAGGCGATTAGCCCGTTTGTTCGCGCGCGCAGATAAAGCACTGTGTCGTCGGCGAACAGTGCTAGTTGGACTCCGTTGCGCAGCAGCGGGATGTCATTCGTGTACGCTGAGTACAATAGTGGGCTGAGCGTGGAGCCTTGCGGAACTCCTGCTCTTAACGTTTTGCGCGTTGAAATGGATTTTTCGTGACGGAATACGAAATGTCGGTCGGTGAGGTAGTCTTGAATAATGAATACTAATCTGTCGGGAACTTCCAGTTTATGCAGCTTATATATTAAGCCTGCATGCCAAACTTTGTCAAAAGCTTTGGCAACATCGAAAAATACTGCTACGGTTTTATCTTTCCGTTTGAAACCGGAAGAAATGTATTCAACTAGGCGGAGAGCCTGTTGAGGGCAGGAGTGCCGGGGGCGGAATCCAAATTGCTCGTCGATTATTAGTCCTTTTCCAATTAAATGGTCGCTGAGACGAGTCTTTAAAACTTTTTCGTATAATTTGCCCATCACCTTGAGGAGGCTAATGGGTCTGTAGCTGGTGGGAAGGTCTCGGGGTTGGCCTGGTTTAGGGATGCCGATTACGACAGCTTCTTTCCAGGTCGGTGGGAAGTAGCAGTTTTTAAAACAAGTGTTGAAAATGGCTGCCAGAAGGGCGACTAAGGGGAAGGAAAAGCGTTTGAATGCTTTGTTATTGATACCATCGAGACCTGGAGCTTTTCTGTTTTTAAGCTCCTTGATATGTTGGCTAATTTCGTCACATGTGACGGGTGGTAGGTCTGCTGAGGGCGGACGGGTCGCGCGGTTGCGCACGTCGTTTTCGACGTGGGCTACGTGAATGGGATCGCACTCAAGTGTGCTGGGTGAACATTGAGAATCAAGACTATCTGCCAAACAGTCAGCTTTCTCGTTGTCGTCGAACGCGAGGGTGCTATCAGGCTTCCTAAGCGGGGGAGACGCGGCGTATCCGTCTAAACGGAGCGCTTTAGCGACACTCCAGTAGGCCTTATGGGTTGGCTTAATGCCTTCCATAAGTTGGTCCCACTGTTCGTTACGTAATTCACTGATGCGCTCCCTCACTCGGCGTTGGAGGGCGCGCGCTCGTGACCTATATTCGGGCGTGGGGTATGCGCTCGCGCGGCGCAGGGCAACGTTTTTGACTCTTATGAGTTCGCGTACTTCGGGCGGCAGGTTCAGACGGGGTTTAGCCGCCGGAGCCTTCCGCGAGCAGTCCGCGATCACTTTTTGAACGTGCTCCGTAAGAGCCCCTATTGCTAAATCTACATCGTTGTTAGAATTTAAATCAGATGGGATTCGGTTTAGAGCGGGAGTATCGATTTTTTGGAACTCGGATGACACTTTGTCCCAATCGGTGATAAAAATAGGGTCCCCCGGCGGGCTTTCCGGCGAGCCCAGTTTCATAAGGACGGGGCGGTGATCTGAGCTCAGAGCGTGAAGCGTCTCTATAGAGCTCAGTTTCAGCGCCACGTTCTTAAGTAACGCTATGTCCAGTATGTCTGGTCGGTGGGAGTCATTGTCTGGAAACCGCGTCGGTGAGAGGGGCGCGATCAAGTCTAAATCTAAGGCCTCAGCTAGGACCGAAAGCCTGCGGCCGTTAATATTGGAGGTGACACAGTTCCAATCTGTGTGTTTGCAATTAAGGTCGCCAAATAGGATCACTGAGTCTCCTAGGGCGAGGAGGGCTTCTATGTCGCTCCGGAGCAACTCACTAGTGGGAGGCAGGTACACAGAGACTATGATGACGGTCCCGTGACCGGTCATAGACAATCTGCACGCTGTAGCTTCTATATTTATGAGAGTAGGCGTGTCGATAGGGCAGCAGTACAGCGAGCGTTTAAAATACACTGCGGTGCCACCGCCCCTTCCGCGTTCACGGTCCGTTCTTAGTAAATTATAATTATCAATTTTACAGGCCCTGGGCCTTTTGTTTGATAAAAAGGTTTCTTGAACTAAAATGATATCTACGCTGTACTCAGACGCACATTCACCTAACTCGATATGGTTATTTGTAAGGCCGCGCGCGTTGAACGACAGAAGCGAGATCGATCTCGGCTTATGTCGTCCAGCGCGTGTGCCTAATGTGCACGCGGGTGCAGCCATTGAAAGTGAAAATTTAATTTAAAAGAAAAATTAAGTTAAATTGAAGTTAATTTAAAATAAAGAATTAACTACTTTAGGATACCGGGTAAGGGCAGTGATTTTACCCTTGGTGTTGTTGCAATTCGAAATTTCGGAAGCTAAAGCGGCGACTTCCTCTTCCGAAACTTCGGCTATAGCTGCTTTAATTATGTTTAAGTTCGCGAGGAACGAGTTCGCGTCTTTTAATTGTTTGTTGGGCATGGGCCCGTGAGTAAAACCGGCCGGTGCGGCCGCCACTGATGGTGTACGGCCCCAAGCCATCGCCGGTGCGACGGGGCGGGAAGTGGTAGGAGGGGAGGCGGTGTTAGTGGGCGGGCTATTATAGTGCGGGCGCCTTTGGATCAGCGCCGGGAAGTGGGTTGAATTATGTAGGGGCGGGGCCCACTGTTTATGTGGAGGTTGATGACGCACTGGGGGCGTGAATTTAGGTGCCTTAGGGCAACCTCTGTAATTGGCCGTGTGGCCGGTTTGATTACACAGGACACACGCGGGTGGCCCGTCTTTTGCCTTGTCACGTGGGCATTCCGATGTAAAATGCGGAACGAGGCATTTAACGCAACGCGGATTTGCGTTGCAATTAAGTGAAGCATGACCGTATAGCTGGCAACGATGACATTGCCCAGGGCCGCCTCTCCTTAGAGGAGGTTCAGCCCGAATGCCGGAAAGACCAGCGACGCGGATGTTATTTTGGAAAATAAGCCTGCTGGTCTCATTTTTTTCCAAAATGACGAGTACTAGGCCCAGAGAAGAGCCATCGCGCCTATGTAGGCGGTGGACTGCCACAACAGGGAAGTTTTGGGACTTGAGGTCCTCGAGGATTATGTTGTCGTCAACTTCGTCGGGAATACCGCGAAGCACGACCTTAAGTTTGCGCTTTTCAGCGAGCGCGAATGTATGGAACTGAATTTTCGCTTCAATGAGGAAGCGAGACAAGGCTCTGTAGGATTCGCTATCACTGAGGGTGATACGAATCCCTTCCGTGGTGTTCACGGCTTTATTGTAGCTGATGTGGCGAGCGCCACAGACGGAGGACACGTGGGTCCATTTGCTTTTGTCCCTCAAGATGATCGGGGGAGGTGATTTGCCCGCGGGAGGGGGTATGGGCTTGTGAGCCGTAGGCGCGGAAGGCGCGGGGGCCGGCAACGAGGGGCGTGCGGTGGCCGCTTGAGATGCGGCGGGCGCGGAGGCGGAGGTGGTCGCGCTCGCGGGCGCGGGGGTGGAAGAAGGCGGAGGCGCGGCGTTCCTAGCGAGGCGACGTGCCTTCTTACGTTCGCGGCGGACTGCGGCTGGGTCTTTTTTAAACTCGTCCGCTTCCGAGTCGGACGAGTTTTCGTCTGTATTATTGAGTGGGCGCTTGTTGGTGGCCTGAAGGGCTTCAATTACCTCCATCGAGTCGGAATCGGGGTCCTGAGCGTCAGTATTGTCAGTATTGGGTTCATGTGGCTCGATTGGCGACTCTGGCGACGCGGGCGAGTCGGGTAGTGGAGCGGCGCGGCGCTTAAGGAAGGAGTTAAATTTCTCCTTCATACCGGTTTCGTTTAAGAACGCAAAAAGGCAGCTCTCCAGGTCACGGAAGCGAGCCTCCATCACCTGGAGGCGGCCCTCCATTATATTATATAGAAGGTAGTATGACTACATATAATACGAAAATAATATTAAAAATTAATATTTAAAATGAAATTTAAATTATTTGAAGGTAAAATGAAAACAAAATAATTAATTAATTATAATTATAATTAAATGAAATTAAACGAAATAGGACTTACTGATAAACAGGTGTCGGTCCGTACCTGGTACCAACAATAGGGCACAAAGGTCGCGAGAACAATGGGCGAGGCGAGGCGGCGCACGGTGAGTGATTCTAAGAATACCTTACGTCACACGGGCGACGTAGGTAAGTGAAAGCGGCCACAGATCGTGTGTAACGTAACACACGACCTGTGCGCGGTCGGTGATGTCGCGGCCCGGCCTGTTTCCACGACTTCACCGGAACTATAAGCGGTAAAACGAATTACTCACTAATAGAAACGGTGACGGTAGCGTCGCCGCGGGGCGGGGGGCTAGTTGCGGCGACGATATCGGCCCTAAAAGCTGGTGGTTTACGCGGCGGCGGAATAAACACTAGCTTTTCACTATAACTTGAAAATGCTATCGGCACAAGTGCCGTAGCGATGACCACGACACGAATATCAAGAAGTCGGGAAGCCAAAAGGCGGCCTAACTAGTCGACAAACCGAGTGGGCAGCGGGCGCACAGTGAAACGTCCGCGCGGGGCGAACGCTCAGAGCAGACTGGCCTGCAAGCTGTTTCGACGAGTATTTTATAGGTATTTTTGCGAATTTGCTCTGGTCATCTCTTTCACTCAGGAACGACCCGGGTAAAAAGGATTGAAACGGAGACAGTGATGCAAAATCGAAGCCACGGGAAGAAAGACTATCCCCTAAGAAAACAGTAAAACAATTCCTTCATGGGTTTTCGTTTTATAATAGACTAGCGACCCGCCCCGCTTTAGCACGGGTAGCAGAGTTTTCTGTCATAGTGTCGTATTAGCTTGTTGCGTCGATTACATGTGGATTAGATTTAATTAGATTTATGTGTAACGTAATTTCATCCTACTTGGAGTATTTTTAATGTATTTTATTGCCAATTCTGCAAACATTTAGAAAAGTAAAGAAAAAAGTAAAGAAAGGTAAAGACGACCGCTTAGCCTAGTGGGTAGCGACCCTGCCTACGGGGCTAGAGGTCCCGGGTTCGAATCCCAGGTCGGGTCAGTATTAATATGATGAATATTGATACTGGTACCGGGTCTTGGTTGTTATATATAAAAAAAAAATATTTATATATGTATATATTATAAAGAATATTTAAGTATGTATATCAGTTGTCTAGAACCCATAACACAAGCATAATACTTGCTTACTTTGGGACTAGGTGGCGCTGTGTGGGAAGTCCCATGTATTATTTGTATTATATTATATAGATACATAAAAATTGTCGTGATAGCCCAGAGCGCAACGAACCTATCTCAAATTTATAAGGCCCCATAGGGCCATGGTTCGAATCCGGGCGTGTACCAATGAGTTTTTCTGACTTAAGTACACAATATCACTGACACCGTGCCTCGGAGAGCACGTTAAGCAGTCAGTCCCGGACGCTGTCAATAGATGGCGGTCGTTACAGTTCCCAACCCGCAGTGGAGCAGCGTGGTGGACTTAAGCTCCAAACCCTTCTCCTCACCCTGGGGGAGGCCTAAGCCCTGCAGTAGGGTAAAAATGGGCTGATGATGATGATGATGACATAAAAATTGTCATTTTCTCAATTGCTTCGGATTTATCGGCACAATAATCTTTTTCGGATCGTAGTGGAATGCTACTCGTTCTAGGATCACTGCATCTGCCGAATCTTTGAGTTTCATTCATTATGTCGTGCTGGTTGTTGTGTTTGATGTGCACGAACTTAGTTCCATTCTAATAGCGAGTTGCACCAAAAGAGATTACGTAAACGTATATTGCATAAAGTAACAACTGACAGCTATACTTTGACTGGAACTGTGATGACTTCCATGTCTGGTACAATAAAGTGCAGACATTAAGGTCGTCGTGGTTCTGATCAAAGTATATCTGTCAATTTTTACTTTATGTGATATACTTTGATATAATCTCTTTTGGTGCAACTCGCGGTAAGTGTATCCACTTCGTTTTCAGCCACTCTAAAACACAATTCTGACATTCCAATACGACTATTATCCGTGTCTCGCCGTCCATCAGTGCGGTTCAATCAAGGAGAAGATAACCTGACATAAGAGTCAAGTCATCTTCTTCTTGGCATTGTACATTTATAAAAAAGTAAAAAAAAAATATCTCGCACACTAACTACTAAACTAATACACTTACAAAAAATGGTAAATGAGGTCATTTTAACGTATCGCTTTGTTCATTGTGAAATGTATGCAGTGCGTTCAGAAATTTATTTTGTGATTGAACTTATGAAAGATATATCAAGCTTCATAAAAAATTCTGTAAAATATACAGAAATAAAATAAAATTGTAAAGGAATTTATTTTTATAAGTTTAGTTGGAAAATGAGTTTCTTGACGTACCCTTTTCAACAGACGAACAGTTTGTATGGGAAAATAAAATTGTTGTTTTTACTATATTATTGTTTTTTCTTGCAATTTTTTCATATTTTCTCATCTTTTTAACTTTCTTTGGTTTTCTACAAATAAGTGCGAGATTAACAAACGTC